>BGPT01000403.1:10849-20889 GCA_003297045.1 Symbiodinium sp. clade C Y103
AAATAAAGAAAATAAATCTTTATTTTCTTTATTTTCTTTATTAACTTTTCCAGGTGTCCGGCAGGATGAAAACGAAAGAAAATAAAGATTTATTTTCTTCATTTTCTTTATTTACTTTTTGAGGCTTCCGGAAAATAAAGACAATAAAGAAAATAAAGATGTATTTTCTTTATTTTCTTTATATACTTTTTGAGGCTCCCGGAAAATAAAGAAAATAAAGAAAATACAGATTTATTTTCTTTATTTTCTTTATTTACTTTATGAGGTTCCTGAAAAATAAAGAAAATAACGATTTATTTTCTTTATTTTCTTTATTTACTTTTTGAGGCTCCCGGAGAATAAGGAAAATACAGCAGATAAATCTTTATTTTCTTTTTTATATTTATTTTCTTTATTTTCTTTATTAACTTTTCGAGGTGTCCAGCAGGATGAAAACTAAAGAAATTAAAGATTTCAAATTTAAGTTTAAGTCTAAATCTAAGTTCAAATTTCAATTTGAATTTAAATCCAAATCTAAATCTAAATCTAAATTTAAATCTAAATTCAAAGTTCAATTTAAATTTAAATTTGAATTTAAGTTTAAATCTTAATCTAAATATAATTCTAATTTGAAATCTAAATTTAAATTTAAATCTAAATCTAAATTGAAATTTAAAGTTAAATTTAAATCTAAATTTAAATCTAAATCTAAATTTAAATCCAAATTTAGATTTAAATCTAGATTTAAATCTAAATTGAAATTTACACCTAAATTTAAATCTAAGCCTAAATTTAAATCTAAATCTAAATTTAAATTTAAAGTTGAATTTGAATTTTAATTGTTTAAACTTAAATTTAAATTTAAACCTAGATTTAAACTTAAATTTTAATCTAAATCTTTTTAGCATTCAAAATCCAAATGTTTGAGGCTCCAAAACGGATGTGATTTCAATACTAAAAAATGCTCGTTTGAAAGGGTTGAGCGGCAAATCTTGACCGGGACCCTTTTGATTTAGATTTAAATTTGAATTTAAATTCAAATTTGAATTTTAACTTGAACTTAAATTTAGATTTAGATTCAAACTTAAATGTAAATTAAATATAAATTTAAGCCTAAATTTAAATCTAAATTTAAATGGAAATTTCAATTTGAATTTAAATTTAAATCTGAATCTAAATACAAATCTAAATCTGAATCTAAAATTAAATCTAGATTTAAATTTAAAGTTAAATTTGAATTTAAATCTAAATTTCAATTTAAATCTAAAGTTAAATTTAAATTTTAATAAAAACTTAAATGTAAATCTAAATTTAAATCTAAATCTAAATATCTAAATTTAGATTTAAATATAAATCTAAATTCAAATATATTTTCTTTTTTTACTTTTTGAAGCTCCTAGAAAATAAAGAAAATCAAAAGAATAAAGAGTTATTTTCTTTATTTTCTTTATTTACTTTTTGAGGCTTTTGGAAAATAAAGAAAATAAAGAAAATAGATCTTTATTTTCTTTATTTTATGTTTAAGGCTTCTGGAAAATAAAGGAAATAAAGAAAATCAAGAGTTATTTTATTTGTTTTTCGGTTTTCTTTTTGAAGCTTCTGGAGAATCAAGAAAACAAATGAACAAAGAGACAGGAAATGAAAAGGTCCCCTCATTGTCTCAAAATTCCCTAATGCGGTTTGATCTTCCTCTGAAATAATGAAGACGCATTTGGAAAATAGCCATAGATAGAGAAACGAAGATTCTGGGATCCTGGGTCCAGAGGTCCAGGCTTTAAGATTTGAAACCAGAATCATGCAAAAAATGCACAACATGGGTCAGAAAAGGCCATCCTATTAGGTAACCAGGAGATAGAATATTATTTATGATTTGTTCGGACAAGAAAAAACATAAAAAATAGGGTCAACATCCTTAACGCGCAGAACCAGCACATAGAATTGATTTTGTTTTTTTTTGCAGTAAGGAATATTCTATCTGGAAGTTCGTGTATATATATGTATATATGACTTCAGCCCCTTCCCTTCTCACTCTTTTTTGGACTGCCAAAGCAGGATTGTTTGAAGTGCAAATGCCGTTCGGCAAAGTGAAGGGGCGTCAACGATCAACAATGTCCAAAGTTGATGCCAAAGATCACTGCAATCAAGAATCCCATATCCCATATTCAAATGGCCCTGGTAACTAGTGAAGCCACGAGTGCTGCCAGGTCGCGTGGATAAGGCTGAGCCAACAGTGTCTTGAAGACTCCGTCTTTTGATACACCTGACAGAGCGACGTGTGGCTTGCTAGTTACCGAACATAGTCCACGGGTGCCAAGACAACGTTTGGAAACACCATGAACTTGCCAAAAGTTACCCATAATAGTTGTTGACTTCTTCCAAGCTTCCCCAAACTGGCAAAAATCCAATGTTGTAATATAAGGCTGATACTTTGCAACAAATCGCTGTAAACAAGGCATGTGCCAAACGTAACTGCTGTATGGATTTTCGACTGCATAGGGAATATGAAGCTGTTCACACAATGAAATGACGCGCAACGTGAATCGCAGTAGCTCATTTCCATGCCAAACTTTGTGACGATCACGGATTGACAGCCAAGGAAAACCATTGATATTCTCATAGTCCCGAAGTGGCCCTGGCCCCTTCCCATCCCACTTACGAGCTTTGGAAAAAGAAGTACAAGGTAAACCCAGCCAGATAAATTGCACCCGCTTGGAGTGAATCCAATTGAGAATACGATGTTCCACATGTATATCCAGTACGTTATGTGAAGGGAATAGACAGAGGTCAATAGGAAAACAAGCAATATTTTGTTCACGAAGTGCGCCACATATTCTCGCAGTACCTGCAAAAATCTCAAGTGCGAATCGCTTTGGCAGAGAGGACATACTAAACGCATCTGGCCATCCTAAGGAGCTCACGGCTTTCGAGCTGCCACAGTCCCTTTCAGGATTTGTTCCATGTTCCGGCTCGACCACTGACAAAACTCCAAATTGGCGGGTGACAATTGCACCAGCAGCTTCTGAACTTTTCCGACCTTGCCGTAGCGACGAACTGACTGGTCTGTCTGCCACCTCCCGCGGGATTTCACAGTCATGTGATCCCGCTCCTGTGTGTTGAGGTCTTCTGAGGCCCCGCCATGCCGTGTCTGGTATGGGTGTAAGGACTTCACACCGAGCTGTTCCCCTGCTTTTTGGAATGCCTTTCGGTATTCCGCAGCTGTGAAGGGGTACAGAAACTTGTTGGGGTGAACTAAACTCTTTGCCCGCTTGTGCAGAAGCTCCCCGAGGTATTCTCTCCCAGGGCTGTTGAACGGCACACTGTTGTCGAATGTACCTGTCTTGTCTGGTCGCTGATCCTCGATGTCCCGCACCACCAGTGAAAACCATCTGTATTGCTTCCCGGAGTTCTTGACTGGAGGAATGATGTCCTTTCCTCTCAAGTCGATGCTTTCTCCAGGTCGAAGGTATGTGTCGTGGTCGGCCATGAGCTTCAGCCCCATGAGTTTCTTGTTCTCCGCCACCATGATGGATGCCATACCGCATGCCACCAAGCGAGGCAGAGGCAACCTTGACTGGGGAGGCCTCTCTTTCCTCCATCCCCTCAAGGCGCGCTTGCTTCTTGCGAGCTGACCTTTCAGACTTATGTTCATAAACTCCACCGCGGCTACTGTTTTCTCTCCTTCTGCAGCTGAACGGTTCTCTAAGAACATCACGTCCAAGTAATCTGCAAGAATGGCGTCCACGTCCCTCTTGACGGGCCAACCTAGGCCGCTGCCCCGGCAGAAATTCTCGAACATCGTCAGGTATTTTTGGTACTGGTTCATCACCTCCACTGAGATAGACCTCTTCTCCAAACCAGTGAGCATCCTCTTCTGAGCTCGGCTGCCCACTGACTCCTCTTCGTTCATAGGCAATCGCCCCACGGTCCTCAAACTCTTGGACCTCTTTTTCACCACTGGATCCCTGACAAGGGCGGACTTCACCTTCTTGCCGCCCCCCACATTGCTGCGCAGCGCTCCTTTTGAAGCTGGGCGCAGGGGTCTCAAATTTCGCTGCGTTGCAAACTGGCCCGGCTTGCTCACAGGAACCACTCTCTGCCCCTGCTTCTTCTTCACGGGGACATAGTGTGTTCTGGAAAGCACCCGGCAGGATTTGACCTCTGGATGGCCCATCGGCCACGTTGAGCTCACTGGGCACCCATCGCAATCTAATACCAAAACCTCCAGCCAGTGTTAATGCTGCAGTTTGCTGTGTGATTCTGAGAAGTTGAAAAGACTTAGCCCGACCTTTAGAAACTGCAATAGAAAGTGCCAAGCTGTCCACAAGAATAACATGCTTTTTGTGTCTGCTGCTGCTTGAGCGTGACAGTCTACGAAGACACAATACCAAAGCACGCCCCTCCTTGATGGTGATAGCCTCTGATTCAGCTCTCCATTTACCCATAAGAGTAGTTTTCCAGCTATGGGGTTGTAAAATACTTTTGGGGACCTCCGGAAAATTCTCATCAGGAAAAACTTCTGCCAGATCTGCAACTGACTCTTCCATCACCACAGTGTTTGGGCCGCACAACGTGTCCAACCCCAGAGCGCGCCTTCTCGGCGCCCACTCTTCTGGACCCAATCTGGCGTATCGCCATCTTTCATTCCACCTGCCAATGTCTGCAACTTCAGCAGGGGGAAGTACCCGCTCACAGATACCATACCCCTCAGGGCTTGCATCCGTACAGAAAATTGTGCTACTCCACTGCCGACGTATGTCTGCAAATAATAGGGGAACCAAACCAGCAAATACAAGACACTCCTCCCGCTCCCGACTGCTCAAAAACCTTGCGTTACCCCCCTTCTCTACAAAGTCATAGCAACGTCTGAACACTGACATGCCAGCCCGATTCAGAGTGGAGAAAAACATAGCATGCCCCAATAATTTCTGCATAGTTGTGGGATGTACCATATGTTCAGCAACGAACTCAAACGCCAAAATGATGTCCCAAGCCCTCTTCCTTGTCATTCGTATCTGCCCGGCCTCTCCATCGATCTCCCCACCAAGGGTAGAAAAGAGCCGGCTTGCAGGCTCCTCCTCGTGGATGCTAAAACCGAGGGACTGGAGCTCATGAATGATTTTTCGAGAACCGTCATCACAAAGCTTCTTGTCCAGTGCCAAACTATGAATATTATCGCAATAGGGCATGCTGACGTAATTCGAATGATCGAGTTTTGGGGGGGGCCTACCATCCAAAACCAGCTGGTTCTCATCAATGCCCAAACTGCGCAAAACTGCAAGTTGATGAATACGCTGAACCAGAAAGAAGGACCAAGAAAATCCCATAGGCAAAACGGTGAAGCACGGGGAAAAAGATGAACCCTCATCGCAATCAAATTTGCCACCGGTGATATTCCTGACCTCCCATCCCGAAATGTCACCTTCCAAACAGAAAAACGCCATGAGCTCTGACGGGATGTGGACTGCATAGAAACAATCCTGAATGTCAGCACCACTGACGAATAAGCAGCTATCATGTGGAATCTCCAGCTCTGTGAGGCTTGCCAAGCTTCCCAGTTCGGTATGTGGGGAAGGTCTAAAAAGCTGATTGGTCTGTCTACAATCCAGAACTAACCGCTGCCTAGCAGAAAGTTTACCCTGAATAACCTTGGGTTTCTTAGACACAGCAAAAGCACCAACTCGACCACGGCAACCCTGAGTAAAAGAAAGAATTCCCCGGTCATACAGCAACCGCAAAAACTTCAAATATTTCCCCCTGGACTTCAGGCTAGGATCACTGTACGGCTTCAAATGAGAGGTGTCTCTAGAAATTGCACACCACACATCATCATCCTGCAGCATAGTGGACTCAAAGTTCCGAACCATCTCCTGCAGTGGCTCATCCAATGCCTCACACAGCTCAACACCCGCAGACCCAGAAGAAGGCAAGGAAAGCGAGTCAAAGCATAGAGGCACCACATCGCCCACGCCAACCTCTGGTTCACAATAAGCAGAGGCAGCCACTCGAAGCACCTTTTGGGCTCCTGAGTCAAGACATGCATCAGGAGGTGCACCAAGCCCCTTGACAGCCATCATCACATCGCTCAACGCAAGTCTCTGAGAGAGGCGAAGTTCAGCAACAGGTTTGGGCCTAGGAGGGACAAAGTTGTTGGCACCGCCAAAGAAAAGTGAATTCAAAGAGTCAAGCGCCCGATTTGCACGTTCTGCAAGGTGGGCCCTGCGCAAAATTCTCCTGGAAGAGGCTCGACACAAGCCAGAGCGAGGTTGCCAGTCGCTTTGAAATCTCGGCAACGGGAAAGGATCACGAAGTCTCCCATCATCACCTGGCCCATGAAAAATCGGACTCTCCCAGCTTGACATACAGTGGTCAAACGTCAAAGGTGCCAGCCCCACTGCACAGCGGGCACCAAAAGCTCTAGCCTACTGTGGATCCGCCCCCAAAGCCTTTCCTGCGGGCGGAGGCTTGTTAGGGGGACCCTTTTTGCCACCTTTGGAGCTGGCGGCTTCGGCCATCTTTCGTTTCTCCTTCATGATCTGTGACTGAGCTTGCAGCTTTCTGCTGACATGGTCGGTCAAAGAAGGAACGACCACTCCACCACCTAACTTGTAGGTCTCTCCAAGGTAATGCTCAGCGCCAAGGTATGATGGAGCCGCAGGATTTCCAGCGTGGGCATCCGCGATGAGCTGACGCCTGCGGCACACCAACTCGATACACGCCAGGTTACTGACGTCCAGCGAGTCATAGCAAATTGCCACATCAAGGATGCGTGCCAGAATTTGGTCTTCGTACACCGATCGGTCCCCTGACGGTATTCCTGATGAATTCATCCATATATGGTGTTGCGCGGTTGCTGACTCTGCAATTCCGGCTATGGCGCGGCAATAGTCAAGGGTAGTTCTGGGATGCAGTGGGAAGTCCTCAAATTCCGTCATCTGAAGCTCCTTGACACTCTCCCGGAAGCTACGTTGCCGTTCACCATTGTGACCAAATTTCACCTCCAGTGTACGAACGTCGTCTGCGGCTACCTTTTCGTCACCTTCCAAGGCTTCGCTGGCACGAGCATTTTGGATTCGCTCATCGCAAAAGTCTGAGAGCTCTGACTCAACAAGTCGGTGGACTAGGCATGGTCTTTCCTTGCCCTCAGCATCAGTCACCCGCACCAGCCCATAACGGCCATCAGTCACAGATCCGGCCGCCAACTGGACCCTCTCACCAATCTTCCTCCCAGCAACATGCTCAGCAAGGACCCAAAACTCGTCAGCCCTTGCATCTGCTACTGTCTCGGGGGCCGCACCGCCAGGAGCATTAACGACCGGGTGAGCCGCATCAACTCCTCTCTCAGCCCTGAGTCGAGCTCCCTCACTTCGACCAAGGTTCATGAAACGTGATAACTGAGCAGCTGACATGGGGGCAAAACCGTACACGGATCTACTGGGAACACCTCGGGGAAGAGCTCCATTGGGATTGCCTG
This sequence comes from Symbiodinium sp. clade C Y103, assembly GCA_003297045.1. Taxonomy (NCBI): domain Eukaryota; class Dinophyceae; order Suessiales; family Symbiodiniaceae; genus Cladocopium; species Cladocopium sp. clade C. The sequence goes on from BGPT01000403.1 coordinate 18,300, forward strand.
GCCAAAAGTTCACAATGTCCTCATTCAAAGCAGGGTCATACACCTCACTGTAGATGTCAAAATCTGGTGTGAGGCCAACGTGCTCAGCTCCTGTGACATGGTCAAGTATGACTCGAGCATGTATGGTCCGAGGGACTTCTCCGTAATCTACATACACCAAAGATCCAGGGGCAAGAGCCATCAGCCCGTCAGCTGAAGACCACGGCTGGCGCCGTAAACACCAAAGGCTCCCTTACTCTTACCTTTCACTCCCACAAGCCATTCCTTGTTCTCTCCTGAAGCCAGATCCTTGAAAGAAATCTTAAAAGCTAGAGCAGTGTTAGTGCAGATCACAATGATGCCAATCACCGCAATGACGAGGACCACCCAATTGCCACTACTCCAACCTCCCTCAGGACTAACGGGAACAGAATAACTACAGTGGCAGTTACAGGTATTCTGCTCTGGGACCTTGATGAACCACTCACGTCCAAGCCAGCCCGCAATGAAGCTTCCAATGCCAAGCGCCAAGTGAGTTTCCATTAGGGACCTAGTCAACTGCCATAGAACTTGAGGAAGGAAAAGACGGCAGACCGCAAGTGGAAAACAGGGCAACGTCAAAAACCTGCAAGCAATGATCATATATTGTTTCCCAAAATGTCCATGATTTTCTGGAAACTAAGATGTGGTTCGTTTTATAAGATTGTTTATAAGCTTTATATCAGATTATTCTATCTGTTGGTTTCCCCATGGGTACATCAATTTCCGTTTTGGATCAAGCATGAATGAACCACACATTCATATCAACCGAAGAAGAAAACACCACAATAACTTGCTGTTATTTATGTGTATATTCTGTGTTGCCATTGCACTATATACATTTATTAAGATGTGTTTTTTTNCCGAAGAAGAAAACACCACAATAACTTGCTGTTATTTATGTGTATATTCTGTGTTGCCATTGCACTATATACATTTATTAAGATGTGTTTTTTTGGCTTCTGGTGGCAAATTGCCTACACGCAATGCATATTTCAAGGTTTGTAACATATTTTTCCTGATGGCTTGTATGTATGTATCATAGAATAGCGCAAAAATATTTGTTGTTGTTTCTGTTCGTATCATGGGTTACCATTGCACTATGAGCATTTGTCAGGGGCAAAGGCTGTGTTAGTGTACAGCATCTTCTGTGAGCGTNCCATTGCACTATGAGCATTTGTCAGGGGCAAAGGCTGTGTTAGTGTACAGCATCTTCTGTGAGCGTCGAAAGCATTGCAACTAAACATTCGATGCACTATGTTTGATGAGGTGTGGTCTGGAACGGTTAGGTGTGTGTGTGTGTGTATGTGTGTGCGTATGCTTCATGTTGGTCTGTGATAAATTTTCAAATTGTTTGAAGGAAAAACCGTTTATCGAACGCATTTTGCTGCATTGTTTTTAAATGAAAAATGATTCAAAATCAACAGATAGAATATTCCAGCTACATGGAGTGCCCGCTTTGCTGGCAAGCCAGCCAATNCAGCCAATCTTTTGTACTGCTTTGATTGCAATAAGTGGCATACAAGCCAGCCAATCAAGTATGAATGAATGAATTGGTTTCCAAACCTGTTGATGATTTTCTGGAAACTTAGATTTGATTTGAATTTGTCATAGTTTCTGCATTAATTTATCTTATGATTGATACCGGGACTATTCTATCTGTTGGCTTCCCCATGGGTACACCTATTCCCGAAAGTTGTCATTTGGTAAAGCATGGATGAAACATACATTCACACCAACCGAATGAAGAAAACACATCATAGTTTGTTGTTGTTTCTGTTCGTATCATGGGTTACCATTGCACTATGAGCATTTGTCAGGGGCAAAGGCTGTGTCAGTGTACAGCATCTTCTGTGAGCGTCGAAAGCATTGCAACTAAACATTCGATGCACTACGTTTGATGAGGTGTGGTCTGGAACGGTTAGGTGTGTGTGTATGTGTGTGTGCGTATGTTTCATGTTGGTCTGTGATAAATTTTCAATTTTTTTGATTCAAAATCAACAGATAGAATATTCCAGCTACATGGAGTGCCCGCTTTGCTGGCAAGCCAGCCAATCTTTTGTACTGTTTTGATTGCAATAAGTGGCATACAAGCCAGCCAATCAAGTATGAATGAATGAATTGGTTTCCAAACCTGTTGATGATTTTCTACAAACTTAGATTTGATTTGAGTTTGTCATAGTTATGAGTGAATGATTGGTTTCCAAACCTNTACAAACTTAGATTTGATTTGAGTTTGTCATAGTTATGAGTGAATGATTGGTTTCCAAACCTGTTGATGATTTTCTGGAAACTTAGATTTGATTTGAATCTGTCATAGTTTCTGTATTAATTTATCTTATGATTGATACCGGGACTATTCTATCTGTTGGCTTCCCCATGGGTACACCTATTTCCGAAAGTTGTCATTTGGGTAAAGCATGGGTGAAACATACATTCACACCAACCGATGAAGAAAACACATCATAATTTGTTGTTGTTGTTTCTGTTCGTATCATGGGTTACCATTGCACTATGAGCATTTGTCAGGGGCAAAGGCTGTGTTAGTGTACAGCATCTTCTGTGAGCGTCG
>BGPT01000403.1:30923-68582 GCA_003297045.1 Symbiodinium sp. clade C Y103
AAATGCATGTGTTTGTCTAAGAAGATCATGCAGTATATACAGTGGCGCTATGAAAACCAATGGCATTTTTATATTACAAGAAAATGTTATATTGCCATACCTCTCAGGATTAATCTGGATTAATCTGGATTAATCCAACACTACAAAACACCAAAACCAAAAGAACCAAAAAAAACAAAAAAAAAAAAGATTTGGCAACTAGTCCAGAGACCAGAGTAGTTGGGAAAACATTGTTTTTTTGGTTGTTTTTTTTTGTTTTTGTTTTTTTTTTGTTTTTTTTGTTTTTTTTTGTTTTTTTTTGTTTTTTTTGTTTTTTGTGGTTCTGTGACCATCGAAGTAGACAAAAGGCAGACAAATGCCCATAGTGTAGGCAATTCTTGAGACAATCGAAGCAGGCAAAAACCCAAATTGTAGGCNTCCTTACAAAGGGTGTTGTGAACACAAAAAAACAGTACATAACATTCAAAAAATATCACCAAAATGTTGCTTTTTTAGCGCTCACAACACCCCTTTCTGCTATATTAATGTATCTATATTGTGTATCTATATTAGCCTTTATATGGATTACTGTAGGCTGTATCTATATTAATGTATCTATATTGTGTATCTATATTANTTTTATGGATTACTGTAGTCTGTATCTATATTAATGTATCTATATTGTGTATCTATATTAGCCTTTTTATGGATTACTGTAGTCTGTATCTATATTAATGTGTCTATATTGTGTATCTATATTAGCCTTTTTATGGATTACTGTAGTCTGTATCTATATTAATGTATCTATATTGTGTATCTATATTAGCCTTTTATGGATTACTGTAGTCTGTATCTATATTAATGTATCTATATTGTGTATCTATATTAGCCTTTTTATGGATTACTGTAGTCTGTATCTATATTAATGTATCTATATTGTGTATCTATATTAGCCTTTTTATGGATTACTGTAGTCTGTATCTATATTAAGGTATCTATATTGTGTATCTATATTAGCCTTTATATGGATTACTGTAGTCTGTATCTATATTAATGTATCTATATTGTGTATCTATATTAACCTTTATATGGATTACTGTAGTCTGTATATTAATCTCTATATGGATTAGTCTGATATTATCAGATAGTATCAGTTTTGATAATCTATATGTTGATAATATGCTTTGCCACTATTAATATCAGATCACATATGGATTCAATTATCTATATATCCATCAAATCAAGAATGATATTATTGATTGATTAATCCATATGTTGATATTCATTGATTATCTATAATGGATAGATGATCTATGGATAATATCAGATTAATCCATGAATAAAAGATCTATAATGATCTATATATATATATATTTATATTGATAGTATAGTTTGCCATTATTTGTATATATAAAATGTATTGTAATATCATTCATATGGTTTGCATTGATTGATAATCATTACATTGATTGATAACCATATGGATTGCCATAGATAATTTAAGCATCATATCATCATATAATGATTAACAATGATTAACTCAATGATTATTGATAATATTGTTATATGATGGTATTATAACTATAATTGATTATATCATTTTTGAGAATCAATCATATGGATTAATCATATTTTATTGATGATATGGATTAATATCAATCATGATATGATTGATGAATCCATATGATTGATATATAGATTGGTATTTTATGTATAATACCTAACTATGGTTGATAATTGAGTGATATTCAAACTATATGGTTTAATGTGTGTTTAATATTGCGTCATTGGTACATATTTACGGTGAATATGTATTTTTGCTTGTGATGGCAAATAAATTTAGATATAATATATAATACCTATATATGCACATGTACTGTACGTAGATTGAACAACTCTATATGTATGTATGTTCTTGTTATATGTTCTTTCTTCACAATGTTAAAAGTATAGTTGATAAATAATATAGTAATTTATACGAAATATAGTTCTATCAAGACAGATAGTCCATCATAATCCTAAGTCTTATTTGCGTAAAATTGCAACACTACATGACATACATCCCATGCACAGACAAAACACATATAGTAACCCACAAGAATAAAACAGAGATTTACCACCATCTTAGTGGGACTTGACTTTTCTATCTTTTGGGTGGTTACTCCCTCTCTCTCTCTATATATATATGTACCTGCGCGCGTTTGTGTATCTGCGCAATCGAAGTTTTTCGCATCGCCTCCACAGCGGCTGCAGTGACATTGAGGTTGCCAAAGAAGCTGAGCCATTTGAGTCCTGCGGGAGGGAAGTTTGTGGGGTGCAGGGGGTGCTCACGAAGCAATGCAGGGAATGTTTCTTTTTTTAGGACAATTTTTGTGCTTATCATCATGATGATGATTGTGATGACGACGACGACGACAATTGATGAGCATGATGATTATAATTGTTTCGATGATTATGATTGTATAGTTTATAGGTTGCTGACTATTGGTGTGATGATGAGGAGAACGGCGGCAGTGCTGATGATGGTGCTGATGATAGTGATGATAAACAACAGTCACATAAGTCACATATAATTAAATGTATTCAATCATATCTTGTTGTGTATATTTATATGTGTTGGTTGTGTTTGATGGGCCTAAAGGCTCGCAGTGAGGGGGTTGCAACCTGTTCGCAACATCCCAGTCCTGGATCAATGAAGTTGGCTGGATATGTTATCCTCCTCCGGTAATATAACCTATGAACAATGATGTATAGACGATATGCCTATTAACAATGGTTAATTTCCGTAGTTATGTTGAATTGCCCGAGGGTAAGTCCGGATGTATTTGAAAGTCCTTTGATAGAATGGTACACCACCGCATCAACAAGAGAATCAAGAGAGTCAAATCTTCGGGGCATCACCAAACCTTCCTGGCTACCAAGACATTATTTGGCTGAAGGAACTATTCTGAAACATGGTAAACATGGGGCCAAGTGGAACCCATGTCACGATTCAAAAGATAAGAACCATGGAATTCTACATGGGCCGCGTCTGGCAAGCCATTTTTTTACGTTCTTCAACTTTCAGTTTCTGCCAAACTACTGGTGCAATACTTGGCGATCGCCAGCATCGTCGCATCCGTCAGCGCGCAACACCATGTGAGATTGAAGGTCTGCAAGACTCCTGGCCACATGGCAGCCATGGCGAATGGATGTGGAGCACTGGATCTTCCAGGGAGAATCGGAGAATCTGGGGAAAAGGCGGGGTTTTTATAAGTTTCAATTACTGAACAAGGCCTGGGTTCAGTACTATGTTTCTTGATGTTCGAATCCAATCATCAAAAAGTGGACCTTCTGATGAAACCAGCTGCTCTCCAAAGAATTTGCGTTGTTGATCATTCTCAGTGCACATATGATCATATATGTAATTAAATACACACAAGCAAATATATTACTAAATGTATGCCCTGTCGCCCCAAGAAAAAAACAATGAATTATCAATAATGATGACTGTCATGACGATGAATGATCTTATGAGTATTATCAAACGAATGTATTGACTAATCGAAGACCTTGCCCCGGCGATGACCGTCCTGTCTCGGCGTGCGCCAGGAAGGCGATGATCGAGTCATCTTCGCAGCGACAGCCACAGAGGTCCAGCTCCTTCAACAAGGGGAGCCTCAAGGGGAAGCGCAATGCTCAGGTCGTTCGAAACCCAAAAAAACGTGGCAAAATACAGGTAAGAAATGGGATCCAATGGGATAATCCCCACAAGATTGCCACTTTGCATCAATTGACCCATGTTCTGACGCACATGTGAATCCTGATGGGCGCCCCAGAAAACAGATGGGTTTGAAACCTTAGAGAAATGATGAAAGATGATGAAACCTGTTTTAATTCAACATTTGAGTCTATAGAGACAAAGTGACTTGATCTACAATGGATGGTTCACAGGGGTTTGATGTAGTTTGATGCTATCCAGCCAAATTTAGGCACATGGGTGATGAAGGTTGGGAATTGACTGATAAACATGATTTCTGAAAAAAAGTGGAACCATCCATCAGGTGCTCATAAACTCATTTTTCAAGCCCCCCAAAAAAGGCAACTCAGGATGGTCAACGAAGTAGATACCTCCATCCCCACCCTTGAAAGGACAGGGAGAAGGTAAAATGGGAGTTTCAACCCCGGTTGCCCGCGTGCAGCCAAAGCCAATATCCATTCCTTTGACCCTAGGGTCCCAATTGCATGGCTGCTTAAAATTCAATGATCGATTTGTAAGCCATGAAATCACCATCTTCAAATTGGGTATTATTATACATTATTATGTTTTCCCTACTTAGATGGGCCGTGGGATTAGCGATTCCTACTTAGTGACTGGCTCTTAAATACCACAAAAAATCACCATCATAAACCATTTACTAACTAGTTAAGTAACAAACCACGGAAAATGGTGAGTAACGTTTATACAGGTTATCTAATAGTTCTCCCATTATTCATCCCATTTTCCCAACCCTTTTGACGTTTGTTGGCGTCTTTTCCCCAGCTAACCCCAGCCCACCATTGCCCGCCATTGCCCACCATTGCCCACCATTGCCCACCTGTGCAGCTGCGCAAAGGCTGAGGGGTTCAGCTGTGCCATGGCGTAGAGCCGAAAGATCTGCAGCTCCGGGAGGTTTTCGCAGAGCAAGATGGCGCCAAGGTCACTCACCTGGCGACACCCTGGGTGACCTAGTGGGAGTCGCGCCCCAGTTGGTGAACATCAGCCGATTCATGTGGCAGATGATGGTATTGTTATGTAGTGTTTATCACTAGTATAACTAATATATAACTAATATATATAACTAATATATATTATATAACTAGTATAACTAACATAGCCAAGCTATAAATTTCAACAAATTATTTAAAAAAAACATGGATATATTGCTGCCTCCCCCCATGGGAATGGGGGACGCCTTGGGGCACCGTGTGAGGTCCAGCAGCTGCAGATGTGGCGCGCGGCCGATGATGCGCTGCAGCGTCTCGTCGGAGAGGAACTTGCAGCCGCTGAAGCACAGCTCCTGTGCCACGATAGTTACCCTCCGAAAATGGTGATTTAATGAGATTTAATGGTGATCTGATGGGATAAGAAGGGAATATTATGGGAATTCATAGTTATATAAAATTTAACGAGATTTAATGGTGATCTGATGGGATATGATGAGAATATGATGAGAACATTATAGGAATTCATAGTTAGTGAGATTTAATGGTGATCTGATGGAATAAGAAGGGAATATTATGGGAATTCATACTTAAGAGGCCCTCAATATCCTTTTATGATCCCTATGAAATATATCAAGCCGTATGAAACTACCACAAAATCTCCATTTTTGGGGACTATCACCATTAAACCCCATTAGGTCCCTATTTGTTGATGGTTAAAATTCCATAAAAAATAACATGATATAATATAGTTATATAAATCCCTATCATCACCAACCAAATCCCACCAGGTCAAGTCATAGTTCTAGCTGCAGTCCTGCAGTCTCCCGCAGGGCTGCGCACGCAAGACCTTCCCCAGACCCTGGTCTGTCACCTGGACGCCGCTGCCAGGGGGTCACGTTTTGATCAAACATAGATGGGAAAAATAATCTATAAATTGATGTTTTCCATTGACATGTTTGACCATGTTTGATTACCAGAGGGTATATGTATATGTATGTATGTATGTATATATATGTATTGTGTGTGTATATACAAGGGGGGGATATTGGTATATCATCTAGGTACTATGGAGGTATGATGGGATATAATTATGACATGCCATGAAACCATAATTTTACATCCAAACTGATTGGGGTTTCCGGCTTCAATTTCCTCATCATCCAATACCGGGAATGTGGCAAGGTTTCATGTGGCCAATCTTGGGCACCATACGAGTTCTCTTTACCATGGCACTCTCTCTCCAACTATTTGTGGCTAGCAAGTGATTAGTCTGGTCTCTCAAGCGACTATATGCATCAGGCTTTACCCAGCTCACAATCTTTGAGTCCCCTGGCTGCAGGTATCCCACCGCTCGCAATTCCCAAGTGGACTGGTTTCCAATGGTTCCATGTTCCATGATCATCTCAGCAGGAAAGTGCGGTGGACAGTTTTGACCCTCTTGAAACACGTATTTGTCGTTGGAGATTCCCATCCCATGTGTGGTGGAAAAAAAACATGTATGCATGCTACTAAACCGCCAAGGCTATTGCCAGCCATCAAGCTGTGTACTTGAGCCGCACCAGTTTAAGCGGTCAAATGTAACCATGGCAACTGCAAGTCCGAATCTATCTGGTGGAACCACAACCGCTTAAAACTTCAAAGGTAATAAGCTGTCACCGTCACCGAGATTTAGGAATGCGGGGATGGGTTGGAACCCGTGACACCTTATTTTGAGCAAATAAAGGTCTAATTACCAGCATTAGCTATCCTGAAGTGAACTACAGGGATGCTGGGGCTTTGACCCATAGCAAAATCATGAGGAAACAATGGTATCCCATTATATATATTATATTATATTATATTATATTATATTATATTATATTATATTATATTATATTATATTATATTATATTATATTATATTCCCATCAAGTTCATCCCGATGAAAACATGCACATATTTGATTATGGTGAAATCATCATCCTTGATGGTTACCTCATTCAAAAAAAAACAACAATTTACGCAAAAATTCAAGATTTTTGGATGGGTTAAATTCCATTATATAAATCACAATTTTTGCGGGCTAAATCCCATGAAATCACCATTTTCAGCACCCTTCTCCGGACTTCAGGCCTTGACATTCCAGTAGATACTGAAGGACTTAAGGCCGCGGCAACGGCTGGCAATGGCTGCCAAGCCCTGCGAAAATTCGGATTTTGCCATTAAAAGCTGGTAGAAAAAAAATCCTCAGGGATTGGGATCACACCTGACGAATCATAGATGATGGGGTAAAGTTGGGATCTAACATAATCTCACCATATTATCATTTAACCATCGGAATTTTATGGGATGTAAATGGGATTGTATGGGAATATATCATCGGAAAATCAACCAATCCCATCCCCCTAATACTAAAACACCCACCAGAAACCGTGGTTCAGTAAGGGACTTACTGTACCTATATTTGGGACCATTTAGGGGCTGTTTCATGGTGTTTAACGTTGGCGGGATGGGGATTACATAATGGAGGTATATAGTATAATGGTAGAAAACAAGGTGTTATTGGAAAACTATGGATATTTTTTGGAGGTATTCTGGAGGTTTAATGAAATACATACAATGTACCGTCTGATAGAAAATATAGCCATATATATATATATATATAATATGCTATCGAAAATCACCATTTTTTGAAACAGTAAATCATCGGACAAAATGGTCCATTGTTTCCATGGCTATGTAGGTTCACTGAAGGGTACATGTCTCATCAATATCGGGAGGTTGTACCCCCATCATCCTGCAAGAATCGTCTGATGCCATCATCGACTATATCTGACTGAATTTGAACTATTGTCCTTTACAATACTTGAATCAGCGTAGTATTGGTTGATAAAATGGGGTGGTTTCCCTCTTCGGCCGGCCTTCATTGATAATCCGCCTAGTGCACTCATGTGAGCGCCTTGGTTCTCGCCAAGCATCATCATCATCATCATCATCATCATGAATATGATCATGAGCACCACCACCTTTGACCACCTTTGACCACCTTTGACCACACCGCCACCACCACCACCATCACCACCATCACCGCCATCACCGCCATTATCACCATCACCATCACCACCATCACCACCATGATAATCATCATCAGCATCAGCATCACCAGCATGATCATCATCATCATCATCATCATCATCATCATCATCATCATGAGCACCACCACCTTCGACCACCACCACCACCACCACCACCACCGCCACTAATCATTAGTTTCCATAATTACTATGCCCATTAGTGTACTTATATTACTCACATATACTCATCTTATCTATTTTTGTTGCTATCCTCACTTCAGATATCACCAGAGCCTCATCATCCACATCTTGACAGCCATCCAGGTTCAGCCGTTCCAGCGCAGGCAGTTGCGGCAGTTGCTGCAGCGTGGCGGAAGTCAAGTGGCAAAAGGAGGCGTTGATCTCGCGGATGCTGGCGCCTGCGGCATCGGCCGGGGGCCATGTGTTGAAATAGTGAAAGACTATGGGACCGGGACCCATCATGTTATGTAGAGCTTCAAGAACCATAGAATATATGATATATGGGTTTCCTATGGTTTCTTTTAGGTCTAGATAGGAACAACACATGTTTATATCATATTACATCATTAGGGTTACCTTAGGTCCAAATACACATAGAACGATATACCAGCACCATATAACAAAACCCATGGACTTAGACGATATTACGATATTCCCATAATAAGAACAATATATGAGTTTCCTTTTAGATCAACAAGACCACATATTCATATAGTATAGCGCTTTCAATCCAGAATGTTGTTCCTTTCATCCGTTTTGTGGAAAGGATTGAGGCTTGCAGCATATCTGTAAATGAAGATGGGGGATTACCAAAGTAGGGACCCAAAAATCAGGTGCTGGATCGCACCGGGGATTTTTTTTCCCCTGCCCTGGGGATTTTTTTTCCTGATCTATTCTGTTTTCTCTCCCCCACATCTACCCTGCCAATTCTGTCTTAGGCTTGGTTTAGGGTCTTCACCTACAGGTGGTCTTGAAGTTTAGGATTAATTTTCTGATTTAAGATGCCTTTTAACGGTTGGTTTTGAATGTATTTTTGTTTAAGGAATTTATTTGGGGTGGATTCAATCTGTTTATTCAAAGGCGCTTTAGGGTTACTTAGGGTCGGTTTAAGGTTTTTATTTAAGGTTGGTTTATAGTTTATTCCCGGTTGCTCTAAATTTTGTTTAGGCGTGGTAAGGTTTAGTTCGATTTGGCGCCTATTTGGGGTTGGCTGAGGTTTTGCTTGGGGTTTCTTTAGGGTTGGTTTTCAGGTGGATTTAAAGTTTCTTTAGGGTTGGTTTTAGGGTTTCTTTAGGGTTGGTTTTGAAATGGATTTAAGGTTTCTTTAGGGTTGGTTTTATGGTTGGCTTAGGGTTTATTTAGGGTTGGTTTTAAGGTTCGTTTAGGGTTTATTTAAAATTGGTTTTAGGGTTGGCTTAGGTTTTGTTTAGGGTTTATTTAGGGTTGGTTCAGGGGTTTGTTTGAAATTGGATTAAAGAGTATTGAGGCTGGATTTAAGACTACAGGCGTTTTTGTAGGGTTTGTTTGTTTTCTTCGTTGCTTGCTCGCATGCGCGCCTGCGTGCTTGCTTTGCTTGCCTGCTTGCTTGAATCCTGGCTGGCTGGCGGGCTGGTTGCTTGCTGGCTGGCTGGCTGGCTTGCTCGCTGGCTCCGTTGCTTGCTTGCTTGCTCGCTGGCTTGCTGGCTTGCTCGCTGGCTCCCTTGCTTGCTTGCTGGCTTGCTGGCTTGCTTGCTTCCTTGCTTGCTGGTTTGATTGCTTGCTTGCTTGCTTGCTGGCTTGCTCGCTGGCTCCCTTGCTTGCTGGCTTGCTGGCTTGCTTGCTTCCTTGCTTGCTGGCTTGATTGCTTGCTTGCTTGCTTGCTGGCTTGATTGCTTGCTTGCTTGCTTGCTTGCTTGCTTGCTTCCTTGCTTGCTTGCTTGCTTGCTTCCTTGCTTCCTTGCTTCCTTGCTTCCTTGCTTCCTTGCTTCCTTGCTTCCTTGCTTCCTTGCTTGCTTGCTTGCTTGCTTGCTGGCTGGCTCCCTTGCTTGCTTCCTGGCCACACCAATGTGCGAGAACTGAGCGGAGAAAAAAATTCCCCGGGGAAGGGGAAAAAAATCCCAGTAAAAATAGTGTGCCCACAAATCATCCTATGAGGAAAGCAATGGTGAAAAGGGGTTCCCCATGTTAGGAAGCCACCATTGTATATTCTGTAATTGGGTGTATTATCCTGCTTACACAAGACTTAAGTAGCTACTGTACCTACCGAAAGGCTTGAAGTATTTAAGTTGCATACTGCAGTGATTGAATTAATTGTTCAAGGCCATAATTACGATCAAAAACAAAGAATTATATATATAGAGTTCTGGCTGACAGTAGGTGCAATACATAGAACTTGGTTTGTCCTCCAATCCGCTCGCAGTGACGAGTTTTGATGTTGGCTCGCGACCTGAACAGTTCCCGGTGAGTAAGGGGATAACTCGAGATAAAGTCATACAAAACCCATTCACCAACCATCCACCCACCATTTACCAACGAGACATCAACCAGTGCCCAGCTCACGGCCTCGATCTGTTAATGGCAGCTTGACCAGCCAAAGCAGCGCCTGGCCACCAGGAGATTTTCTGGGTTCCCAGTGGCTTGCGAAGAAGCTCAAAATCTCTAGGGAATGGCAAACTGCCATGATTAAAATTGCCAATTTCATGGTTTCCCATAGGGGATTTGATGGGTTTTTTGATTTTTTTTGATATTTATTTTTCTTTTGGAAGGAATTCTAGCAGAAAATCTATCAAGCTATGTTTGGATGGCAGCACCGCTCCCCACAAAAACAACCTGGGTTTTCAGTCGGCTATTTCAGAGTACTGTATCGAGTCCACAGAAATTCGACTTGCTATATTGATTTTCCGGAAGGTAAAACCATATGTTTGATGGACCAATCATGGCTGACACCTCCGTTCCAACCTATGTTGGTGTTTTTTCCCCACCTGCCAGGTGAGGGTTGTTAGATTTTATCCGAGTCCATCGCCCGCCGCCGCCTCCGCTTCCGCCTCCGCCGTCTCCGCCTCCGCCTCCTCGCCAGCTCCAGATCGCAGTGGGCACTGCCGGCCGGCATCTGCCAGCTCCAGATCCCAGTGGGCACTGCCGGACCTCATCTGCCAGCTCCAGATCTCAGTGGGCACTGCCGGACCAACCGCGAGTTCCAGAGGCCAGTGGGCACTGCCGGACCTCAACCGCGAGCTCCAGATCCCAGTGGGCACTGCCGGACCTCAACCGCGAGCTCCAGATCCCACGTGGGCACTGCCGGACCTCAACCGCGAGCTCCAGATCCCAGTGGGCACTGCCGGACCTCAACCACGAGCCCCAGATCCCAGTGGGCACTGCCGGACCTCAACCGCGAGCCCCAGATCCCAGTGGGCACTGCCGGACCTGAACCGCCAGATAGAATGCCAGAAAGAATGTNGGACCTCAACCGCGAGCCCCAGATCCCAGTGGGCACTGCCGGACCTGAACCGCCAGATAGAATGCCAGAAAGAATGTCAAAAGATATGCCAGATAGAATACCAGAAAGAATGTCAGAAGATATGCCAGATAGAATGCCAGACTAGATGCCAGATAGACTGTCAGAAGATATGCCAGATAGAATGTCAGAAAGAATGCCAGCTAGAATGCCAGAAAGAATGTCAGATAGAATGCCAGAAAGAATTCCAGAAAGAATGTCAGATAGAATGTCAGAACATATGTCAGATAGAATGGCAGAGCATATGTCAGAGAAAATGTCAGATAGAATGCCGAGAGGAAGAGGAGGAGAGGACAACTCTGATTACATATGCACATGTTCATGGCAAATCCTTTGGTTCAAACCACACACTTTTCGGTTAAATTCCAATTTGTAGGTTGCCCCACTAGTCCGTGATCAAATCCCCAGCATGGTTTCTTGTTCGTTAAATCCTAGATCATGTTCCAAGGGAAACTTTGGGTTTTCCACATGGGTTTGCCGGAAAATGGGTCACCCCTACATCCCATGGTTTATCATCATGTTCCCACTGAAATCGTCATTTTATGGCATTCCCCATGTTCAGACACATCATTATTCTAAAAGAAACATGCGAGACTTCCAGGTTCAGATCGCCAAGCTTTTGCCCAGCAACAGATCTCATTGTTGCCAAAAACATCCCATTTAGTCATGTTCAATCACCATTCAAGATAATTTCCCTAGCTTTTCCTGTTAAAACCAAGATTTAAGACCTTGTTGTTTTACAAGCATCGTATTAAATCACCATTTTCTTGTGTGTCTACCAGGTCAAATCAAAACCATATGTTTTCCCGGTGGCCGCCTCTGACGCTCCGCTGCCAAAGGCTTGGAGTCGCAAGGTGGACAGAGACAGGCGGCAGAGGCCGCAACAGGCGCCTGGCGCACTGTAAGAATGGTGCTATAGCCAACACCAAGAATATGTTCACCACCTTGACTTAAATAAACCCAAAAACAATAATTAATAAGAGCAATAATAGAACATTAACAATCATAATAATACACTGAGAACCTAGAATGGTGGTCCCCTTTTGACCACCGACTGTAGGAGACTAATAAGGAAATGAATGGTAAGGGTAATAGTAGCAATGGTTATTGTTGCTAAGAGTAGTTCGGTAATAGCTATCATTGATAGTTTATCCCAATGGGTAATGGTGTAGAAATCACCATCAACAATAGGTATTGGGAATTGATAGGGATTTAGTAAGCAGGAATCAATATGGAATCAAGAAAAGGTACCATAGAGATTTCATAATTCTACGCAGTAGTAATGAATAATCTACTGGAATCAATTGGAATCAATTGGAGTTACATCATAGGGATTAACAATAGTATTGATTTATAAGATTTAAAAGAGATTTATGGGAATCATGGGGATTTATAAGAAACAATATGGATTTAAGCATGAACAGAGCATATGGAATCATGGTTTTAGTATACATGCAGTCGCAATCAATGATGTACTGGGAACCAATATGGGCCTGTAGGAATTAATGCGGGCTCGTAGAAATCTGCAGGGACCCAACAATAGGAACTATCATACGGATATTTCCTCATATGCCGGGATAACAGTAGGAACTAATAAGGTAAAACATGTACAAACACCTTGCAAATGAAACATATATAGGGATGTATAGGTAAATGTTAATTGGATTAACCAACATGTAAGGGGGTGAAAATGTGGATTTCATGGAGCAACTCGATTGTGCATCTGCCAAGCCCAAGGGCGCCTGAAGCACAGAACAAAGGAAAAAGGTCCTGGGGCGGAAGAACGCCGACGTTTGTATTGCTTTCCTCGAGTTTCTTTGCATTCATCTACCCTCTCGGGTAAACCAATATGTGGGAAATCAATGGTTTCCCGTTCAAAAACGATCTACAAACGGTGGGTTTTCCACATCGAACGGTTAGTTTACAGGAAGGTTTCCCAGGAGTCCCAAGGCAACGACTGGGAGAGCATCCAAAAATGACGCAATCATGGGACAACCTCCCTGTGAAAGAACTCACATGTTGCTCTTGAATGAAAAGTGTCAATTTGCCCCAGCAAGAAGTAATAACAATCAGATACAATCAAGTGTTGTCCAATGTAAGAATTATGAGAGGGAACTAGTCTGCTAATGCACAAGTACTAGTTTCTTGCCTTCTCTTGCCTTAAGAGGGTGCTAGCCTGTACAACAATCCAGCCCTGCCTTCTTTGTTGGAACCCGCCCAAATTCCGAAAGGAGGCCTGGACAGTTCCTAGTCATCTTTGGAATGTAAAATGTTGATGCAATTCTGACCCAAAACTTGGATCAACAATCATATAAGACCAAATCAATATACATACATATATATATATATATACATACAATTATATATATATATATATCCTGATATGTAGATATATATATATATATGTACATACACATGTACACATATAAATATGCCTATATATATATATATATGTGTGTCTGTGTGTGTGCGCGCCTCTTTGTTGTAAATGTTCACTTTTTTCCATGTGTTGGTTCCATTTCGGTTTTTCAGATGATGATTTGTGGCCGTCTTTAGTCGCTACCAATCCCCCAGCAACGACTCAAGTGACTCTGTCTCGCTCTTCCTGGGTCTACATGCAAATGCTATCCAGAGTCGAATGTACAGATCATACAGTAGAACCCGAAAGTTGTGATCGACCCATCATATCCGCCTATATGAATCTAAAATAAACTAAATACATTCAAGTGCTACAATCTTCTACCATCTTCTACCCATATCTAAGAGATTCTAAGACTCAAGCCTCTCCTTTCCTACCATACGCCGCCCAGCTACATGGATGGGCAGAAAGCAAAAAAGCTCTTTGGCCACTTCACCCAGCCCCAGCAATGAGCTGTGACTGCAGCCGTGGCCGGACATGGCCGCAGCCAAAGCAGCCAGGGCAGCCAGGGTACATGGCAACCCCCGGGGAGCTGGAAGAGACCGCTTTGTTGAAATGGATAAAACATGATCATTTAAAAGGAATAGGACCTCAGGAACTCAAGATTCAAATCCTGTCCCTAAGTTTAGGGTTTAACGTGGACCCAATCACTGTATATCCAAGAGAATGTGTCACTGAGGGTTTGCATGGTGTTTGAATGTGTTTGCTGCGGGTAGGTTTTAAAGTATATAACAAGAAAAATGGCAAACGCTACAGTCAGTGGTCGTCGAGTTGTTCGTTCGATACCGGCCGGTCGATACTTCCCGAGTGGCAATCATTCTGTCAATCATTGGCGAAATGGTTCATCAAGCGTCCGCCTGACTTCAACACATCGTAAAAATGGCAGTGCTGGGGTCCGCACTGATGCAGGGTCTTGTGTTTTTGGCTGCAGTGCATCAATCTGACCCAAAATCTGAAGCTGAAGCCAAAAGGGATCGGTCAAGCCACAGCAGGACCTGGATTTCCTCATCCCGGGACTGCAGACCCGGTTTTCCCCCATGCTTGGCAGTACCTGGTCTCAGCAATTTCCATGTTTCAATGGGCGGACCAAAACAGTTGGCCCAACAAAAAACCATAATTGCCTCTTTTGATTAACAGGAATTCCCACAATGATGGTGGTTTAAAGGTGGTTTAAGCTCCAACAAAAAACTCCAATGATGGGATCCCCATTCCCATACTTGCATAGTGCCATAAGAAATCCCAAACCCCAATAGGTCAGGGGAAGGTCATGGGATTTGGCCAGCCCCAGCTGAAGCCATGGCAGCAGGACGGTCAGAGTAATCGATGAGCAGCTCCTCACCTTCCTGTCCACGGCCGACATCTCCAGCTGGCTGGCTACCAACAAACATATGCTGCTATGATGAGAAAGTATGGGATATCTAATAATGGTGATTTAATGGTGGTTTGATGGCAATTTCATCATGATTTCCGGGGGATATAAACAAGGGGGGATATACTGGGATGTAACCAATCCCAATGATCATGGGGATTCAACCCCCCAGTCGGTGACCTGAGGGCATATCTGAACCACCTATGGGGGATTCACCAAACTGAAGGTGGTCGCTGAGTCCCCATGACACTGAGGTGTATTTTGACTCCCTCGTGCTACTGCCATGTGGTGCCCAGTTCAAAGCTGGTTCATCAACGCATGTACCCGTAGAAATACCCACCGTAAACCATAATTAGCTTGAGTTACAAACAAACTATGGTAACTAGGGGGCATCACTTTGTGGCAATGTGAGCCATGGATTGGTTAGGACGTTGAGTCATGCGCTTGTAAAGACCTAAACAGGTAGCCGACCAACTTATTTTTTTAGGCAGGCGGCCCTACTAACACTTTTCAACTGTTTCCTCCATCCAAAATTTCTCCTGAGAAACACGGGGAAAAGGTCTCAGAAAATGATCAAATCAAAGGACGATACTATCTCCATTTCTACTGGCCAAAATAACACCATCTCGCTTGGTTTAAATGTGTTGAACAGTTCAACCCCCCAGTTCAACTCCAAGAGAATCATCTTGTATAATGCCGGATGAAATAGTGGTACATACTGTATATACATGAAATCAAAGACGTCTGCATAGATCATACAATGAAAAATAATAGTTAAATAAAACCACATTTCATGCAAAGAACATGAATGATTTTGCCTAATAGTAATATATAAATCAAAAAAAACGCTGAATAAATAGTGATCAATACTCATTATCAATAATATTTACACCTACTATATATCAATATATCTATTAACATTTATCACACATGTAATACACATAGTGATATACATACCTGTTGTTCAACATTCCCATCCTTTATGGATTAAATCCACACCTCGATGCCGCGCCGCGCCACGAATCTCACGCAGACGTTGCCGTCGCGCGCGTCGCGCAGGTGCGGAGGAGAGGCGTGGAGCGCCTGAGGTATGGTGGGTTTATGGATGTTTATTGGGAAAATTACCATTTTTAATGGCAAAATCAACTATTCATTGGATTGGTTTAAGGGAAAATCTGCAGGAAACCATGGTTTTCTCCTTTGAAATATCGGGGGTTCTTGCAAATTTTCCCTTAAACCAATCCATTGATTATGGTGGGTATATCAGCCTAACAAGTTTAGGTTAGCTATGTTTAGCTTGATAGACTACGGGATTTGACATGATTACCCATATCAAATTTGGGGATTTCACACGATTTCACTACCCAACATGGGGCTTTAACCAGCATAAAATTCTGAATTCATGGGATATAATTTGATATATATAATGGTGATATCATATGTGTTGTATATTATGGGGATACCTCCACTGCGTGCCCAGAAAGGTGATGTTAGTTTCAAACATGTTGGCATAATGGGAACTAATAGTGATGTCGTAGGGGAGTTCAAGGGACCTACAGTATACAAGATGGTGCCCCAGTTCCTTTGCAAAATGGTCCATTTAGTTCGAACATTAAAAGTTCCGATTGAACAGTGATTGAACAGGATGAAAATCATAGCTACTTTACATTACCAGACGGTCAGCTGATTGGTAAAACAAAACCCCCCCCCAAAAAAAAAAGACATAAATTAGTCTATAAATGAATATAAATGATAGTATAGATCAACCAACACAAGAAACCAATCATTTCCCGATACACCAAAGCATCATAAGGTGCTTGGATGGTGAACATCCCTTGAGAAATCCCAGGCGCATACGTCAGATTTGCAAAGTCCTTCGACCTGCATTCCCGGCAGGGCCAACGTTGAGAATTGTGGAGGTCAGCATGACCATTTGGTCTTTAACCAATGGGATAGTGATGATTAATATTGGTTTAAGGATAATAATGGGTTAATGATGGGATAATATTTGACAAATAATTACATCCAAACACCCTTCCGAGAGCACCTTTGGACCCACAAAATCAATCCCAAATACTGTCTCAGAAGGCGTTTTGAGCTCTAAACAAACTGTGCGAAGTAAGGTCCAAGATGGGACATGCCATTTTTGGGATGAGTCAACCAGCCTAACCATGCCGAACCATCATTTAACGGTGGTGGTAAGGTCAGCCAGTGAGGTCATCAACACTTTGGTACGCATCCCATATGACTTGCTGGTGGTTCTGGTGAAAATGGCAAGATAAACTGCTCGGAATGGAGATCCCATTTGTTGGGTGGGCGCTAAGACTGTCAAAGAACGATGGGATGCATGAACAGAAACGAGCAAACAACGAAAAAAATGATTGGGGCCCGGTCATCTCTACTGCTACCGGGTAATCATTGATGGGATGATATCATGATTGGGATATCTCCATTCTAATAGTATATGTCAATATCATCCCAATAATTATAGTTGTATCATCCCAATAGTGGGATATCATTATGGGGATGATAATTCTTTGGATGATCACTGTTGGAATAGTCACTAGCACTCATCATCCACCAGGTGATCATGGGAAACCTACTTGCAGCTGCTTCAAAGCCGAACATGGCGAGGTAAGCAACCAGGGCGTGGCCAGAACCTCTAAATTCCAGAGCAAATTTAAAACACCCACATGTTTTTTTCTTTATTATAATATATATATATATATATATCATGTTAATTAATGTTTCATGATGTTTCATGTCATATTTATATCCCTATTTGCTGGTTTCTATCCCCATTGTTGCTAGTCAACCTGTGTTACACAAGTTTTACTGATTATCTAACCCCTGCTAATTTAACATAGCCATGGAAAATTGCATAGCATGGCACATTTATAGATATTTTGCCTATTGAAATGGTGATGATCCGTAGCTAGCTGTCAAATTAAGAGAGTAAATCACCATAAAATAAACATTGACAAATTGATTCCATAAAATCACCATAAATATACATATATTTAATGTTGTGTTTTGCTTTTTTCTGTGGAAAATGTTTCTCTTGATTTAACTTGATTTTAAACCTAGTGATATACATCATATAGATATATATATATATATCCATAAATCATGTTGTAACCTCGCTTTGGTTGGCTCCGCTCCACATCTTCCAGGGCTCCCCACAGGTGTTGCGCCGGTGACACCGGTGCTTTGGCGTGGTTGTAGAGCATGCCGTAGCCCAGGACGCAGAGGAGCACGTCGCCGTGCTCGCCACCTGTGGTGCGATTTCACCACAAAGCATATGGGGTATCTACAAACGAAATTGAAGGTGTCACCAAAACCCGTTGATATATATATATATATATTACGTATATAGATATACCTGCTATTTGGTATGGCTCAAGTCATTGTGGCACCCAATGGGTCCAATGCGTCCACAATTTTGGTCATTGTTATTCTTGAAGCATAGGATTTTTGGGCATACAGGCTTTGTCTATGTCTGTCTAGGGGTTTATACTTTGATACCCCAGAAGATTGTGAGGGGCTAGTGATTCATCATGGGCTTGGTGTGCCAAGGCTGATAAGGAACGGCTGGAGTCCAGTGAGCTAGTAAAACAGGGCCAAAACTGAAGTATATCAAGATGTTACAGGGCGATGGAGTGTTAGTGGGTTGATCATAAGTTAAACTGACTAAAATTAAGCCTTCAGCAGTTCTAGCACAATCAAAGGATAATGGGTGGTCGCTGTGCTACGAAATGCTTAGCATTCTGGGTTATCCTGTAGTAATCAAACATGACGTGCTCAGAAATGTCTCAAACATGCAAATGACGTAGCTGTTGAACATCGTGCATATCCACTGTAGATGCTTGATTTCCAAATGACATGTCCGAAATACGTCCCTCAACCATGTGGGTTGGTTGGCATTCATTAACAAGATTCGGCCACTATTCTTCCTCAGCTCTCACTGAGTTACTAACACATCCAAGCAGTCACCAAAATGGACCATCAAAGTGGACTGCACATTTTGCAGGTGAGGATCGGTAGTATTCCTGCGTTACCACCCTCCCAGAATGACAGAATATCTATCTAACATATATATATATATATATACCTACAGCCTCCAAAACCCACTTTTTTTTGGGTTGCCAGAAAAAAACATGTTTTTTTCAAAATAACCCGGTTTTTTTCAGCACGGCATTTGGTTACGGGAAATTACGGGTAAATTACGGGAAATTATGGGTAAACTACGGGCAAATTACGGGTAGAAAATTGGAAAACCAGGCTTTTCTAAAAATACCAGGTTTTTTTCCTAACATCTTCAAAAAACCTGGTTTTAACATGTCAACCTGAAAAAAAGTGGGTTATGGGTTCCATAGGTATATATATATATATATGTGTGTGTGTATACTAAGCCCCGATAAAGATAGAAAGGGAATTTACCACTAGTTACACTAGTTTGGTATGACTGTACTTGTCTATTTTTTTTTTGGGTCAGGGCACTTGATAGGCGCAAATGGAATTTAAAATTGTCCATCAAGTGGGGGTTGCTTCACCAACCGTGCGAGTGCAACACCTATGAAGGCATCTCGGAGCAGGCCTCTGTTTCTGAAATCGATGTCGGCTGATCAATCCGACTGAAAAAACTATAATACTTCACTTCACGGGTCTGAAATGATTCAATTCGAACCACAATTCATGGTGGTAATGTCCTCGTACGTTTCCCTGCTCCAATTTGCCCATATCATATCACTCAATCACCCCTGGCAGGTTCAGCTTATCTTTTGCTTTCCTTGCTGCTTTGTTAATTTCGGAGGTGGCACATCAAGTGCACAGTCAACGGATCGGTCAGAACCTCTCTCGGCTTGCCATTCGGCGAGGGGAGCTAGTGCAAGCAAATGTAGTTGGTGGTTTTGAACAATTTTGATATTGAAAGCTGATCTCTCCTCCAGTTGGTCATGGGTATGGAGTTGGGTTCGATCCCATGATGGTTCTCCTTTGAAACACGGTGGATGCCGGTATCACAGCAGCTGAGTTCCAATCGTACAAGTTGATGATACCCTCATTCATACAACTGCCCTATACTTTCTGTACATATTTGATGCAAAATTTGGCAGGAAACAAAAACAACATTAAAACGATAGGAATGTCCATGTGTATCCATGTGTATCTCTATTTGTACATACATATATCATCCCTCAATGTCCCATATCCATCAACCAGTTCTCCAATTCTCCGCAAATCAATGCAAATCACCTCATTCTGCACAAACCACCAACTACAGTATGTGAAACGCGACTTTTCCGCTTCGCTGCCTCTGGCATACGAATCTTCGCTGCGCCCAGCGGCAAAATCTGCGATTCGGCAGCCGGGTCTCTGAGCAAAAGCCCAACCACAAGGGTGATTCCAACTCTAGCTGATACCATTACTATGTTTCTCTTATATATCTGAAACATCCCAATGCTCTTGGATTGCCTGAAATTTCATCTTTGCCAGATATGGCTATGGTCAAGACATGCAATTCTTGTGTTTCTTATCAAACAAGTAGACAAATTATCCGTTTTTTTTGGCAAATCGAACGTCATGCACCATTCACGTAACCAACCATCAAAGGGTCATTGTTAGCTTCTTATTGGCATTGTTTATCAGTGGTTTACTATCCATTCCAGTAGCCAAACATCAAAATAAGATTGGTTTACGATTCGGCTTGCATGTATCTACAATATGATTATGAAATCATTAGGTTCAACCAATCATTTGGGCGTCATCAATTCTGGGATTTGCCTCATTACACATCCGGAATTCTCACCATCTACGGCTGCGGCTACAGCGCATCCAGGGTGTGATGGGAAGGAAAGCTCCAACTGGTTCCATCTCGAAATTGCTATTCAAGTGAGCAAATGTGGCAACTGAAGAGTATTGAAGCGAGGAAGTATGAGACAATGATAACATTGATATACATTGATAAACTGAGAAGCAGATTTAGGGGGAGCCTATTTCCAGACAAGAACATGTGAGGACATGTCTTGCAATGGGGACATTGTCTCCAAATGGCCGACGAAAGCGGTCTAGCCAGAAGAAAGATGAGGAAATCAACCACAATGACAGGAAACTTTGAGCCACTCTTCTAACGATATGTAGGTCAACTGGGATCGTTCCAGCAGTAAGAGGCATCATCAGCAAAGGCCGCTCAATAGCCGGCTCACCAAATATATATATATATATATATGCATAAGCAAAAATATGCAAGTGACTCAATCTAAGACAATATGTTTGATATGCATGCATATGCGCATAACATGTCACCACAAAGATGGTAAGAGATGGTAAGAGCTGCATCAGCAACGATGGGAATGCCGTCAGATCACCCTGCCATCCCTCGAATTTCTCTGTCAGGGTACTTTAGCAGTGTTCAAAGCCCCAGTTGGTTGAGGATCGGTTTGGAAATCATACTAAGCTATGTAATGAGAATATCACAATGAACGGCGCCTATCCTTCCGGACACATCCCCGCGAGATTTTCATGGCGCCTATCCTCATCAAATGCTCATGCCGAAGTCATCGTCCAAGCCTCGTCGGAGGGGCCATGGATCAGCCAACTGAAAAGCAGCTGGGGCCGTAAGGGCTGGAGGGTTGGACTCCCAGAAACCGCAAATGAGAGGGGACTATCACTAATAATATCATTGATCATCTTTTTGTTGTCTGATAAATATGTACATCTGTACACACACCTATGTGTACGTATATTATATATGCATATATATATATATATGTATAAGCAATATCATTGCCACAATTTATTCAATCTATACTAATACTAATCCTCCAACTCTAAGTACAACCCCAAGTTCCCACATACGACTCTCCAAAATGCATATAGAATCTGAGATGATATATGAATAGATACTGAACTATGGTTTGATGGGTACATCATGCCATATCCCTAGTTGCCAATAAACCACCAACAGTTGGCCAGCAAAAATGGTGCATACGACTTGGCAATCCAAACTGGCAATGGACTCATGGACAACCATCCATTTACAAACGACATAATTTCGCAGTGAAGGTCTATTCACTGGAGGTGACTGTGACCATACTGGACGCATTCTATCATTGCAAAAAATGGACATCAGAAATCCGAGAACTCATAGTGTGCTTGAGATTGTGGCGGTCTTCAGAATCAAACACACCAAATAACCCTATGTCTTTGAGATATGAAGGCCCAAACGCTACAATCAACTTTAGTTGCTCATTGCCCCGCTCATTCCAGATTCTCTAGCCCTAGAAATCAACGATTTCATCCATTTTGACAAAAGAGTGTTAGCTCAACACTACCAGTGTAGCTAGGTAGCCCATGGTTGGATGGTGCAGCATTGCTTGATGACCTTCCATACTGACATCCTCCAAAGAATCCACAAAGTTCAAGTGAAAGTCCGTCAGTGTGATATCCTGAGAGTCGTCGGGACGAGTCTGGTCAATTGTGGGTCAACACATACCCTCTGGTAAACATACAAAAAACTATGGAAAATCACATTTTTTTTTACGGGAAAATCCACTATGTCTATGGCCATTTTCAATAGCAAACTGTTAGTTTACCAAAGGGTATCCAAACTATAAAGCCCAACATGGTGGCCCTCTAAGGTGGGCATTACAACAGCTGGAAGGACGATGATTGGCTGGGGCCCATAACCCTTTGGGTCATCCCAAGCCTGGCATGACGAAATCTCACAAGTTTCTCATGTCAAGTTGTCTCCAATGACCCAAGATTTTTCCAGAATGGATATAAGTTTCAAGGTATATATATGAAACTGGATGAAACTAGATGAAACTGGGTGTTCGGAGTAACCATCTGAAGAACATCTTTGGGCTTGGGAGTTTTGTCCGATTTCAGGCACTTTTTATCACAGGGGTTGGACCGTCGGACCTGTCCATCCGGAGTCGACTCCGGATGCTCTGGCGCTGATGGTTGAGCCATCCCATGCAAGAATAGGGATCATCCCAGGCATAATGGAAACATATGGAAACTGGATGATATTCTACTACTCAGTGGAGTGCGCCATACTCCGGTCATGGCGTGCATCTGCATTGCTGTCTAATTTGATCATGAACTCTTCACGTTCCAAGCATCATTGCTGTCTTGGCCAAAAGGGTTTTCTAACTCCTTTGCCACCTCATTGAGGCACCAAATGCTTTCCTCAGTCCAGGCCGATCCCATACATTTCAACAGAATTTGGATTGGAAGGTATTCAATGTTAGGCAGAAGTGATTCTATTGGAAATTCATGTGTGCGACATTTGGCAATGACATATACTATCAAATAATCACACATAATTGATCATACTAAATCACATTTGATCATATTTGTATTTAGCTGGCTTTGTTTGCCCCTCGCCAAATAACGCCAAATAACAACTTGAAAAAAAGTACCGACAAGGTGCAAAGAGCAAGAAGGAGAGAATTGGCCCCGCAATGGGAGATCGAGTGAAGACGATGACGTACCTCAGGGGCCAGGCTGAGTGCGGAGCGCGTCAGCAACCCAGTCTGCCATGTTGTGCCTTCCCCCGTCCTGATACGATGACGTACCCATGTTTTGTTGGGAGATCTTGTAGTTCTCTCTTGGTTGGGTTTCACAATTACCCTCCGGTAATCCAACATGGCAATGGACAATTTCCCATTTACTTCGATGATTTTCCCATTGAAACCTCCGTTTATGGTGAATTTCCCAGCCAACCATGTTTGATTGCGGAAGGGTCAATTTCCATGCTGGTGGTTTCAAAACAGCTCCAATCCCTCAGATATCCTAGGTAGGACTTCTGCTTACCATAGGTGGCTAGGACTCCCTCAACTGGATACAACGAGAGTGCCAGCTTTGCAGGCAAACAACATTGAAAATGGGAAACATCCTTGCATATCCTTACTATAATTCCATCTCCCTGGATTAATTAACCGCCCCACCGCAGAAAAAGAAAGGTTTGTTGAGTAGGGGATTTCCCCATAGAGGGGACCATATATTGGAGGTGTTAAATATCAACGGAGGATGAGATTACTGAGCATCATTCATGATTTTCGTTGGGCCAGCAATAGTCGCTGCCAAAGCTGTTGCACTTCCCAGCTGCACTGGAATCAGCAACGAAAACGCCACGAGCAAAAGCCCCAGGAGTTGTGCGAAGGGAAGCGGAAATGGCACGTCGGCAATCTTCAAGCAATTGTTAAAGCCCAGCCTGAGGCTTTGCCCAAGGAAGCCAGTCGAATCTTGAAATGGCAAAGATCAATTGCATCATGAATCCCAACAGAGTTATGCAGAATATGTTTGCATATCATGCTTGATTTAGGTGATTTAACAAACTTAACGGGCAATGCAAGTTGGCCCAACGTCAATGGGAATCAAACCAACCATACTTGATATGTCAGGCTAATAAGTATTGATATCACCACCGTACCACCGAACAAGGCCGAGTTGATCTGAGAAACCCAGCAAAATCAAGTTTTTGACCATACATCAAGTACGTTCCCATGTAGTAGCTAACAATTGCCTATTCACCGCTTCCATGCAGCAAAATTGACTCACATTTTCCCAGGTCTTCCACACACCCTTCAGCAACCAACTAACAGTGCGAACTGGAAAATAACCATTGTATAAAAGCGGTCAATCATGTCGAACCATTTTTCATAGTTCCATCACTATCTCTGCTAAACCAGAATAAACACATTCTGTCAACGATATTACGTAAACTACCATTAAACTGCACTAAGCCCCTGGCATGCCATTGGAGAGCTCTTGGCACATTCGTGACTGATGGGCGGTGCGATATCAATGTCCTTCATGGCATCCGCCAGGTCCCAAATGATCCAATACATCACCTGAGGAGCCACCCGCCAAAAGGGGCTCCAAGTCAAACATAGGTAAAATGGGTGTATATATCTTGTATAAAACATAAATCATATATGGCATATTTATATATATATATATATATGTATACATATATATATCTTTACATTGAGAAAGAGTATCAGTATGTGGTAAAATGTATGCACTGATTCGCAAAGCTCATATACATATATATATATATATACGTATGTGTGTGTGTGCGTGTTCCCTTTGCATTCCCAAAATAGTGGATGTTCCTTTGGAAAAACCAACAATCATCTTCAGCAACCCTAAGTATATGGGCTGTATGCATTGACAAGCAAAGCTCATGGCTATAAGGTATAATAGCTAATACAGCAAATATATAAATATATATATATATTGTACAATGGCTATATGGATATATGGAATGTGTATATTTCATTATAGGGCTGATGATGCTGATAATCAGTACAAAGTGAGATAATTACCATTGATAATAGCAAATTCGTATGTATTGATGTATTCGCCATGAATTATGTATATATATATATATAAATTATGGGGATTTCATGGAGATTGACCCAGTAAACATGGGTGGAATCATACGCCCTGATCACATCAAATACACCCGGTATGGTTTGACCCAATACGAAGCCAGTATGTTTTTGAAGATAACTTGTGGGAAATGGATTATTACAAGAATAAACCTTGCTATCCGAAGAACCGGGGATACAAAATCATACAGATCTATCATCCGAAGAAACCGTCGTGTAAACCTGATTTTCCAGTGGATGCGACCAAGCGCCATGGGTAAGGTCGAAAAAATGCACGGGCAAGACAGGTGGGATCCAAACAAGAATCGGCAATCGGTTGAGGGAAAAACTGCCAAGTGAGACAAACATCAAAATCAGAATGCTGAAAGTGTCAGCAGCACGCGCCCATACTGAAATATACTCTGTTGATGGGTTGCTTCCTATTCTGTGGTTCTAAATGCACTCAATCACAATAATCTTGTAGCTTCTGTTCAGGGCAGTTTGCCACTTTGGGGTCTATCACCTAACTATTCTGCAGACATTTGACAGTCATCTAATCGTAGAGGCACAAACTGAAAGTTCGTCTTGAGCTGGACATGACATCTTTTCCCTCAAACTGGCAAAAAACGAAAATACTATAAGTCCTATAACTTAAACACAACTGCACACACACACACACACCCACACAAAAACGCACAGGCATATGTCACACACACACACATGTATATATATATATATATGTATGTATGTGTATTTGTATATATGTATATTTGTGTGTACTCAAAATATATATATATATATAACCCACCACTCATCAGCCGGTTCAACCAAAGAAATGAGAGGACGGGTTTTGGGGATCTCAGGTGGGTCAGCCACTGACTTCCAACCACCATTGAACTTTGGGGCCAAAAGTGCGGGAAAACCTGTTTGACATCTAGATCATCTAAAGATGTTGCTATATAAACATGTTTAATGTCAATAATAGAGGCTGACAAATAAGCAATATAATATGGACATATGTTACTAAGACGTTGGTAATCGTTGAAAACTCGAAAAACGATCACATTATCATCATTATCATACGCATCATTGCATCATCCATCGATATGCCGTCGCAAAATCTCCTTTTACGATTATTTTGACTGCGGCACAATCATCTCGTTTAGGGCATGTTTTCTTTATGCCCAGTGATATGCAGGGATTGCACTACAACCCAACACCCAACACGGATCCTTCTTGTAAACAACCGGTAATTTTCACAATATCAAAGAGACTACTAATCAAATAATATGTAAAATATCAAAATTTAAGCCCCTTATTTAAAATCATGTGCCATGGGATTCTACCATGCCCAAAGGGTGCCATGCCCAGGCACGCTGGAGATCGTGTCGTTTGATTGCGCTAAAAGCTGGATCTGTTGCTCGGACGGCTTTTGGAAGACCACATACTCGTGATCGTCGTCGTTGCCTCGGTGACCAGAACAATTGGACCAACAAAGATGGTGTGGTTATGTGGTGTTTAAATCTCTATATGCTGTTATTATGCTGTTTATATATATATATATAAATATGTTTATATGGTGTTTGAAGGGTGTTTATATTACATGCGTTTATCCCAACATGCCCCAACAATCAACCCTGCACTATGTGAGCCAAACCAGTGTGTTCCAACCTTTCCAGTATTTTTGTCTTACAGAGCCAGGAGTGTGGCCGGCCCCGTAGAGCTGCTCAAAGAATGACAAGTGACTCCGCGTGCGGTCGAAAATGTTCCTTTCCGACATCTTGGGAGCGTTCCAGCCCAACATCTCCTTGTCGATTCTCATGCTTCCTCGCGTTTGCACTCCTCACAGAGCAACATCGACAAATATCGACAACACATCCAGCTCCAGGGGGAGAAAAAAGTGATGCGACGAAAAAATTGAAAAAAAAACTTGTAGGTCATCAATTCAGATCCTTCTTGTGTTTGGCTGCATCCGCAATATCTATCATTTTACACCGGTTCAAACAGTAGGAATGGGACCCGCAAAAAACAAGGAATTTGAAGGTTAGGGCCGGTATATAGGTACAGAGCTTGTGATTTGAAAACACATATTCAAAGGATCTTACCGGTACACTTTCTCACCAATTGTGGAAAAAACCCTTGCCCCGTTGCTCCTTTCGCTCGGACTTCTTCCATGCGTTGATTATCTCCCTGTGTGAGCCGGTCAGCTGCTACTGTGCTCAGCAAAGCATAGTTCACCTGGCACCCGTGGTGGTACCGCCAGAATGCTCAGATTCTGGATCAGGAACTATAGATGTCTCTGACAATGAAGCGAAGCCCTTAAAATGGTCCTCTTGCATGGAGTCACGCGTTCACACAACTGTGGAGGCGGACTGATGTTTGATCATCATGGGGTGGTGTGGAGTGTGGTGGAGTGTGGTGGGCTAATAGGGTCCTTTTTTTATAAACGAACATTTGGGAACCCAGCTTTTGACTGTTGCTGGGATTCCCTCTCCCATCGCCATGTCCAAAGAGGTCCAGCTCAAAAAAGATGTTGGTTCAGTCAATTGGCCACTGGTGGACAAAAGATATTAAGCTTGGAACCTGCAACAAAGCCGACAAAAATACTGTTCATCGTCCAGTGCTGAAAACCCGCGAAATTTATGACTGTGAATCTACATGGTTTTGAGTTCCGATTCACTTGCACGGTTTTGAATATCCATGTTGCCTTTCATGGGGAATATTGATGCACAAACAGTGGATATATTAATTGTACGCAGATGTACGCAGTATAGATAAAACCAGTCAAAAGCCATAGCCGCCCAGCCAAGTTCCCAAATTGGAGAAACTGGATCATTCCAATCCAGTGGGTGTGAAAAAACCCAGCCATCTGGATAAACTGCAATGATTGACCGACCTTAAATGAGGCTATTTTGGGATAGTTGCCAGGTACACAAACCATCATTCCAGTGAGGTAGCAGTGAGGTCGTTACAATTTACCCAGAGCTAAATAGCAGGGGGATACCCTCTGGTAAACTAACAGTTTGCTATTGAAAATGGACCATAGAAATAGTGGATTTTCCCATTAAACATGGTGATTTTGCATAGCTATGTTAGTTCACCAGAGGATAACTGCTGGTTTATGGCCACGTTCCCCCCCCCTGTGGCCTCCCCGCACGTTTCCCCAGTGCCTTGAGGCGCTTTTGTTTCCTCAAGATGCGGTCCGCTTTGGCCCTGGGCATCAAGAGAGACTATCACCCAAAATGGTTCCTGTGAAAAAAATTGCAAACACCAAGGTGCAAAGAAAATATCAATCAATATATTCAATATAAATCATCAAATTGAAGTGTGCCCTGTAGCCTGTAGCATGAATCAAAAAAAGAAATGGCACAATTCGATACAATTCGAAGCATAATGCCACCCAAAAAGACTGAAAGATCAACAAAAAATGCTTCATTTGAGATGGATGCCCCATCAAGTCGGATTTACAACCAAAACTTCACCATGGCCTACTATTCACCATCCTTTCCCAACAGTTTCAGTAACCTATTTCCAGAAACAAATGCAGAAACCTATCGATTACATACAATTCATCCGGTGAACTTGGGTATCCATCATCTTCCGCAGGTTTCACCCGCACGAAAACTGGCCGTGGATGATAATCCATGAAGTAGACCCATTATTCTATACACCCGACTTAGACTTCTACCGGGTCATAGCTTATCATCCACTTGAAAGGAAAAAAATAACTACCCTTCCATGGCCAAAAATGACCGCCAGACAGGGGAAAAAAACACATCCTCTTCCTCCAGACCCGGCTGAGGCTCTGATCGCCCTTATCCGTGGCGGCTTTGCGGGTCACTTCTGCGAAGGCTTGGAACTGACTGAAGGCGTCGGCCCATTTGCTGTACATGAAGTGCAACTGGGTCACCGCCTGCTGATGGGACTGATTGGGGACGATGACTGGGCCCCTGGTTTCGCAATGATGATTGAGATCCATGAATTACTGTGTATGTTTGAGAAGCATAAATAAGCATATTCAATAATATAATATGAGTGTGCATATGTAAAGTATACATATCAATATATGCATACGCATGTACATGCATAATTACATATATAATCACATATGTATATATATATATGTATATTGTGCGTGTGTGTGTTACATGTAATGTAGTTAGTCCTAGTCTTTGTTTAATGCATTGAGAATCCCACTTGTAAATCATGGGGTACTGTTCTGGGATGATTGGCTTATCATGGCAGCTATGAGGAGGTTGTAAGTACCAAATGACATCCGTAAATAAAAACACCACGATCTCATGGTTTGATTAGGTAAGTCAGCGCATAAATGATGATGTGCTTCACAAACATTAGCTGTTTATTGTACTATACTACACATCCAATTAGTGTCACCTTATTTCTGATGACTAAATCCTAACATGTTGCTCGGTAAACCCCATTCTGAGGGTTGAATCCAACATGTTCCGGTTTAAATCTCATTAAATTTCCACTCATCAGGATGGTTTTTGTATGTTTTTGTTGCATGTGGTACTTGTTCTCCTCACTTTTCATGGATTTTATTATCGATTTCATGGTGAACCCAACGAGGGCCACGTCCTGCCCGCGCCTCCCAATAGCGGTTCCACGCCAATTGGGTGCGAAAAACGATGGCGAAGGTCACGCCGGCGCCCAAGGCTTGGAAACCTCGAGGGAACCGTGGTGATTTTAAGATTTTCACCATGGACAGTGGTGATTTCATGGTGATCTAATGGGATTTCATGGTGATTTCATGGTGATCCAATGGGATTTCCTAGTGATTTAATGGGATCTACTGGGATATGATGGGAATCTAGCATGAAATATCATCAACTATCTATACTTGTGGGCGTAGTTGGGGTTGCAAATGGGTATAACCATGGTAATAACCCAGACAAGTCGGGATATAATTGCTATAACTATGGTGAAATATAACTACTTAGTACCAAATTCTTGGGGTGATATTGGGATATCCCACCGTTAAATTTTCTATTCACAATACACCCCATGAATTGCCATGAATATCATATAATCATCCAATGATTACTTGGATTTGCGTAAGGAACCACAAGAAATAACAACAAATAACATATCCCCTACATATCCCCTACAGCTTCCAGAGTCATTAGTGGATTTCCCATTGGGAAAATCACACATTCCCCGACTGAGACCATGGGATGCTTGGTGATGATTCTCACGGGATGTTTGAATGTTCAAATAGTTTGGTGAACAACAACTGAAAGTGATTGAAAACACCATGACATGATTTTTTTGGGATGCTGACAAGATTTCATTGAATGTCAATGGCTATTCATGGTGTTTAATACTGTTTTCATACAGGATTTGATGGTGTTTTGATGCTGTAATTGTGTTTAATGATGTTTGTTTAATTAACGATGTTTGATGATGTTGAATAATGTTTGATTTTTGGGATGATTAATGATGGTAGTCATGGTGGTCAATGATAGATTTAATCTAGCATGGAATTTCATATGAACAATAGTTATTAAAACAAAAACTACTGATTGGTGCAACCCATCTGCAAAATATGCTCGTAATCTGGCATAAGCATGCCAAGTACGATTGAACATAAAACATGCTTGAACATGGTTGCTCAACCACGAGCCAGAAAAAAAAGTAGTGTTGTTCCTGTCTGCCAGAAATGTATTTGTTCCCAGCCCTAAACTCAATTTCTAAGGGATTTCCTAGCCATCTCTGATTGCCGTAGGGTAAATCCATTAATATTCAACTACTAAGTATCACACTACTATCCCCATATTGTCCCATTACTACCTCTGTAAACCACATGTTATGGTCATTACCATTATACCCCATGGTATTGTTATCATGGACTCAGCCAGGCGTAGCCGCGTAGCTGAGGCTTATGTGTCTGGAAATGGGGGGTATACCCCCATGATCTCCAAACAAAAATGCCATTTTGATGAAGAAAAATGATGATTTTGTTTGAACCAGAAATTTCAGACAAACCCATTGCAACTGTTTGCCCCATTTTGCCCCATGAAGATTGTCAGTCAAGAGCAACTGAGCAACCAACAGGAACGGTTAACTTCTCACCATCAAGATTAAAAGAAACAAACATGCCGTTCGGCAACCTGCATCCCAAAAATCCAAACAAATCTCTGGGATCATTTGAGGTTTCAACACTTGGATTTGCCTAAGGATCTCCAAACAAAACGAAATATTCCCTGTAGATTCCAACGATGGATTTCCCATGGGAAAGATTAAAACAAATCATGGTTGGTCCCTGGTGCCTATTTCGCTCCTCTTTTTTGGTTGGCTAACATCTCCATACATCTCCCACGATGTGTCACATGCCACAAAGCACAAATGGACTTGCCGTCCGTAATGTTTTAAACCAGGTTTGCTGTCCAACAAACATGCACACTTTGACGAATACCGTCTCGGTAGATCATGGTCGTTGTTAGTCTTTCAATTTCAAAACACGTTTCAGAGTGTTTCAAAAAGCACATTGAAGTGAGAAATCAGCCTATATAGTGATTGGGCATTTATGTCATTAAATGATATAAGCATAGATGTTGGCAGGTCAAACCCTATCCATGTTTCACAGCTTCAACCGCAAATCCAAGAGACCATAGTGGTGAAAGATGGTTGGGGATACCTCCCAATCACTGTCCAGCCTCGGGTCCAAATAGTGGCTGTACAATCATGAGTAACCGCTTATGAAACATGAGAATAGGCAATGTATGGTCTATGGGATATGTTGGTGTGTATCTATCTTTCTATCTATCTATCTATCTATCTATCTCTCTATCTATCCATCTATCCATCTATCCATCTATCCATCCATCCATCTATGCATCTATCCATCCATCCAACCAACCATCTAACCATCCAACCATCCAACCATCCAACCATCCATCTGTTTATAGACCACTATCCCTTGTTTGCAGACAATATATGGTAGTATGGTCAGTATGGTCCACGAATATGTGCTGAAAACAAGCATATCTGCTATCATTTGCTCACCGTGCACCAGTCGGTGCATCCTGTTCTGGGGTGATCAGCAGCCCATGTGATATCGAGTGATGTCAATAAGTGGTAGGTCACAGCTGCTCCCGCTTTAACATCAATATATATATATATATCAATTATGCTTTTGGCTGCTCAATCCCCACATGTTGCTGCCTCAAGCCTCAATGTTGCTGCTGGCCTGCCTTACCAATTTGCTCGTCTCCGCAATGATGCTTGACTCCAAAAAGATACTGCTAAATAAGTATAATGTCAAACCCATGATGTTCCTGGTTAACTCCCAGAAGGTTGCTGTCTGTCAATTTTTTGGTAAACTGCATTTCTGGTCTTTTTGGAGAAACCCACCAACAAATATCAAAACCTTGGTAATGCATGCTATTTACCCACTTTGGTCGCTTAAATCCAGCAGACTACATATAGCATATGCATACGTAAAAGGCAAATGGGATTGGTCGCTGCTAAATTATCTACCTGGTCAGTGTCAAGAAATATCTATTGAAAACCTGCGGACCAGGTAAACGCTGCTTCAATCAGCATGAGATAGCCCAATCAACCCGGTCTGTGAAGGCAGATTGTTGGTTATATATCTCATGTTACCAATATTGTGTACACATTCAAGCCCCACAAATGGTTACAAATCCATAGTTAAGTAACAAATTAACTATGTAGTACCCTGAACAAACTGCCAACTAGTTTGTCCAATCCAATTACTGCAAAAAAACACTTAAAACAACAAAAGAATTATCCATCAAATTGGTTTCCCCTAGTTTTGCTGCGTAATTCGCCCATAGTTTGCCGGGTTAAACAGTTAAACCCACCATTTGTTGATTGTTGAATCCAGATTTCACGTGGTAAATCTACTTTTTTGATTGTGAAATCCATTCTACATACCCTCAGGTAATTTTCCCATTAGAATCTCTATGTATCAATGATTTCCCATTGCCACGTTACCGGAGGGTATCTCCATTCAGATTCTATTCCTGTGAACTATTGTCCCTTATTAAACCATATAAACATATATAAACCATATTAAACTGATGAACCATTATCCCTATTCTATTCCTATGAACTATTATCCCTCATTAAATCACTAAACTGATGGTTCCACCACCATTTTTGATGCTTCGTACTCCACAAGGGACACGTCCGTGCCGAGGTGCCAATACTGGACCGCTACCCCGAGGCCTGCCACCACGATGCCCCCCAGCAGCGAATCACATCCTTGGACCATTGATGGATCATGATGGATCATTGGCTAACCTACATGCTATATGAATCTATTATATATATATATGAATCTATTACATCTATTATGACTCTATATGACAAAAGGATAGATTCTGATGGCAAGTAGTGGACCACATGGGATCGGACTGTTATGCTACATATGATAGTGTTCGAGAACTGTGTCCAAACAGAGGTAGTGTAAGTGATAGTTTATTGCGTTTATCATTCTCAAAATTAAGCTTATCATATGAAGTCTGATCCAGTGATGTGTAAGATTCCTGCAAGATGCTATATGTTTAGACTTTTAATACATCATAAACTGTATAGATATATAATTACGTTTCCAACTTTGAGCAGCACCTACCAGCTGACGTGCAGATTGGAGGGTCCCGCGGAATTTCCTCGGGATCTATGAGGTCACAACTCATCGAATGCTGGGCCCCCGTTTTTGATGTCAGGCTTCGCTTGGCTCAGAATCACTCCAGAATTTCATGATGATCTTAGATGTTAACTGTAGGTCATAACCAGCAATTACTGTAGCAGTCTAAAACTGGAGAAAATTCAACATTGGTCATGAACCACAATACGCCAGCCGATTTGAACATGTCTGAACCCCCAGAACAAAACCTCTGACCATCCGTGAATGTCAATTTCCACACTTGTCCACCCTGCTGTTCGCGCCCTCCCCGATCTTCCCCGCCAAGGATCGGTAGAAAACGCTGCCACGCCGCTCCACCAACAGCCAAAAGAAGCTCTTGTTGTAGTACAGCAGCATCAGGCCACGCGCATCACCCGCGCCCCGGCCGCGATCTTTTGGTGCACTCTGCCCAACCAGTAGCGTGTCAGTTTCGTTTGTGATGAAGTTATAGGTGGAAAATTGCAAAAATGATAGGTTGGGTGAATAAATAATCCTCGCAAATCGACGTGGGTGATAAGCTTTGAGATGAATGATGTAAATTTCGTGGGCGCCTACGGACTTGAAGCCAAACCCGACCAAGCGTAGTCGAAGATCTAGGGCATCCCGTATCACCAAAGCGGTGGATTCCTCTGGCGTCGTCATGCCTTCTGCATCACCATTGACCACTTGGACTCGAAGGGGATTGAGGAGGGTCATTCAGCCCGCTCAAGTGGCCTCTTTCGAGTTCCCAATGATTCTGGAAACCTTTCAGTCATAGAAAAAAAAAATCACCACCATCCCCACCCAAAAAATCCAGCGCCCATCTCCAAGGGATCCGCTCCCCTTTTTCTGGCGAAGGTTGGCTGAAGTTCCTGTACAAATTGCAGCCTGAACCAGATAGGGACCTCATTCGTTGTCTGACGCGGTTCCATTCTCAGCCAAGAAGTTCATCCCAATTCACCTCGATCCAAGCCAGAGGGACAAAACGATGATCCAAACTCATCCAACCCCTTAGTTTTGTTGGACCCTGGCGGAATAAACTCCTAGGATATATAAGCCGTTAGGCCGTTGAATTCTCTCTAGAATTCTTCGGGGCGGTGGAAATTGGGGTGGTACCAGCCTAGTGAAGAATCCACCTGGCTTTGCTAATCCGAGGTTGTCATCCAGCACGAACTGGACCGTTTCACACTGACATTGACACTCCCAGAAATGTAGAAAAAGTGTTTGGGATTATGATCCGAACAGGCTTACAGTCATTCAAAACAACTACGCTGGGGTAAATAAAACATAGATATGGACAACCAATGGTTTCCCCAGTGATAAAAGTTTTCATGGAGATTGTTTAAATATACATGGTGAGGCCCCTAGATAGCTAAGTTGACTTATAACTTGGCTAACCATGGCTAACCAGGGTTCATGGGATATGCAAATATACATAAATATACCACTATAGCTAGTGGGTTCAAAAAGAAGACGGATGTTTTCCAAGTGACGGAGTCCCAGAAGTCCTTTTCACGCTCCGCCTGCATGCTGCAGCTGGGCGCTGGACGTGGCGCTGGATGTGGCTCGGATGGGGCGCCGAAGATGTCTAGGAGGTCATCCACTGGTTTGCTCAGAGCTGGTGCCACCATAGGTTGCCTGGCAACGAGCCAAACAATCATGGTGAAGCTGCATCAAGCCACTTATATCCACTATATTTTCAAAATGAGTGCCATCTGGAGTCAGTTTTTGAGGGATTCATGATTATCACCCAAGCCAAAACCAACACTCAGAACAAAAAAAGTGGTTTCACCAGAAAATCAGCTTTGGTGATGGGACACAGGAAACTCTAAAATCTTACTCTCCAACCAGTATGGTTTTCTGTTTTGCCCATTGCATGGTGACCTTGCGCCACGTGGGACGCTCCACAACAATCCGGTATTCAAACGTGGCTATATGTCATAGGGGATTTCCCAGCCAGTCATGTTTGATTACCAAAGGGATCCAAAGGGTACATCTGATATTACTATTCCATCATTGTCCCTATATTAAATCACACAAAACACATCAACAATCATCATGTAATGTTAAGGTATGATTACCAAAGCCCCTTAAAATAATGTTAGCCAACTCCCGGCTCAGAATAATAAAAACCTTCAAAATAATGTTAGCCAACCACTTTTGGGGATGTTTTTTTTCCCTACTCGTTTTTTCTTTTTTTTCCTCTGTAAAAAAAAGGACTCGTAAAAAAAAAACAATGCTGTGAACCCCCCTCAATAAAGTATCTGACTTTTTTCTGTGGCGAAGGAGTCATAATAAGAAACCATTTTCGAACCCCCCTCAATAAAGTATCTGATTTTTTTCCGTGGGGGAATATCAAAAAGTATCTGATTTTTTTGACCCCCCTTTTGAGCTGGAAGCTTGAACCTTCAAGTCTTTTCTGAAAGGTTTTAGAATTCAGACATGTCAAGATTGCTCAAATGGTTCAATTTCTTATTCAATCGTTAATAAAACAAGCCAAAAATCAGTCGCGCAAATGGGGTAGCCCAGAAGCCACCTAGCATCAAAATAATAATGATTGATTTTACCCCCCTAAATAACGTACGCCACCTCCAGGGCTCCAAAACAATGTTTTGACCCCCCTTTTGAGCTGGAAGGTTGAACCTTCAAGTCTTTTCTGAANCCTAAATAACGTACGCCACCTCCAGGGCTCCAAAACAATGTTTTGACCCCCCTTTTGAGCTGGAAGGTTGAACCTTCAAGTCTTTTCTGAAAGGTTTTAAAATTCAGACATGTCAAGATTGCTCAAATGGTTCAATTTCTTATTCAATCGTTAATAAAACAAGCCAAAAATCAGTCGCGCAAAGGGGGTAGCCCAGAAGCCACCTGGCATCAAAATAATAATGATTGACTTTACCCCCCTAAATAACGTACGCCACCTCCAGGGCTCCAAAACAATGTTTTGACCCCCCTTTTGAGCTGGAAGGTTGAACCTTCAAGTCTTTTCTGAANCCTAAATAACGTACGCCACCTCCAGGGCTCCAAAACAATGTTTTGACCCCCCTTTTGAGCTGGAAGGTTGAACCTTCAAGTCTTTTCTGAAAGGTTTTAGAATTCAGAAATGTCAAGATTGCTCAAATGGTTCAATTTCTTATTCAATCGTCAATAAAACAAGCCAAAAATCAGTCGCGCAAAGGGGGTAGCCCAGAAGCCACCTAGCATCAAAATAATAATGATTGACTTTACCCCCCAAATAAAGTACGCCACCTCCCGCGCTCCAAAACAATGTTTTGACCCCCCTTTTGAGCTGGAAGCTTGAACCATCAAGTCTTTTCTGAAAGGTTTTAGAATTCAGAAATGTCAAGATTGCTCAAATGGTTCAATTTCTTATTCAATCGTTAATAAAACAAGCCAAAAATCAGTCGCGCAAAGGGGGTAGCCCAGAAGCCACCTAGCATCAAAATAATAATGGTTGATTTTACCCCCCTAAATGAAGCACGCCAACGATTCCAAGATCCCACTTATGTATTCGTTTTCAAGTAGTCAATTCATTCAGCAATACTAAAAGGATTCCAGGATCCCACTTATGTATTCGTTTTCAATTAGCCAATTCATTTGGCAATAATAAA
>BGPT01000403.1:68593-132893 GCA_003297045.1 Symbiodinium sp. clade C Y103
TAGTCAATTCATTCAGCAATACTAAAAGGATTCCAGGATCCCACTTATGTATTCGTTTTCAATTAGCCAATTCATTTGGCAATAATAAAACGATTCCAGTATCCCACTTTTGTATTCGTTTTCAATTAGCCAATTCATTTGGCAATACTAAAACAATTCCAGGATCCCACTCATGTATTCGTTTTCAATTAGCCAATTCTTTCGTGAGTACATAAGTCTTAAAAAAATCCCGGAACCTCTGGCGACTGTTTGGCCTCCACATTATTCTAGGGCGATATCTGTTTGAGGGGGGGGTTTATTAATCATACGTTAACATTATTGTATGTGATCTTCCTCCACCTGCGACCTGCGTTGCCCAGTCGCCGATCGCCATGCTGCACAACTGGCGATGTGGGCTTTGGTGTCGGCCAATCCAAAAGATCGCCGACGGGGATTGTGGGCACCGTTGGTACCGTTGGCACCGTCCAGTCATCCAACCAGTTGGGGCCCTCCTGCGGCCCGCTGCACGAGAGAAATCATCTCAGTATATATAGCCAACTGGACCCGCCCACTTTATTACATCGGTACAGTATGGGTCAAATTTTGGTACCAAAAACTTGGACGCTCAATGCCGAAAACCAACATCTGGAGGCTACAGGCTATTGAAATGAAATGACTCGAACCTCTATTACCCAGTGAGCATGTCAACGCGGGGGCGCGTAATTGCAGCGGTTGCATTTTAGTATCCACCTATCACTTTTGCAGGGCGATCCCACAGAATCAACCAAAGCTCTATTTGTTTCATCAAATCTAGTCCGTGCCCACCAGTAATCAAAAGTGGCAATGGGAAATACATGGAAATACCCTATACAGTAAATGCACGTTTCAATGGGAATATATAGATATAAAATGGATTTCCATTGCCACTTGCCGGAGGGTCTATAATACGTGGTTGACAATTGACATTGGCCATGTGGTACTGCACCTGGTCAAACCTGGACTCCTTCCAATGGTCAACTCATTCCACATCAAAAAAAAAAACTCCAACCAGCCATATACACGAGCGGTGGTGCCCCGTAGCTGATTTGGTTTACAACTTCAATTTAACGAGCGGTTTTCTCATGACATTAATATCGATTATAATAGTTTGACAGGGATATAGACATAGACCAACAAACATAACTGGGGAACACCACCTTGCAGTAGTATGTTTTTTTTGATGTTGATTGAACCCCTTCTCAGGGGTGTTTTACCACCAGCCGCATCATCAACAACATCACAACCATGCCATACTGAAATGTGAACGCTTGATGTTGTTTGGCAACATCAACCAGGGACATTGAAGCTGCATACTGCATACTGAAATAGGCAACGAGTACACACCCAGTCTTGAAGTTGCGATGATTCCTCACCTGGGTTGGTTGAACAACAAACGCTGACGGGCCAAAAACAGGGGATATACAACGTCCAATTACTGTTGATTGATTAGACATGAGTAGCCAAATATAAACCCATTCATTGTCACTACATACCAACCAGCCATGCCAGCGGAGGTCGTGGATCAGGGCATAATATGTATATTATATATATATATAACTTCCACCAAATACTAGAACGACAATTTATCACCATTTCAATCTATCTCAGTTGGATTTTGATGTTCTATCATCTTAAAAGGTTACTATACTTATGATCCCATTACTATCCCAACTAATATCCCCACAACATGGTCATTCAAAAGTGGGGTAGTAAAATCATGTAAAATCCATCCGCCCCCCCTACCCCCCCCCAAAAAAAAAGAAAAAAAAATCCATTATATAATTACTATCCCATTAGTTAGGGCTTCTATTCCATTTCTCTCCCCTTATCATCCCACTACTATCCCCATACTAAATCTCCATCAAAATACCCAAAACAAACCTAAATTTACATCCAAGAATATCCAATTACTATCGAAAACAGATAGATTGATAAATCTCCATTGCTATCCCCAGAAATCTCCATCTCCTGAGCTTTCCGTACCACCGGCGCCGCGTCCGCCGCGTCGCCCGTGGCCGCCGTTGCTGAAGCTGAGCCACTGGATCCACCGGCCGTCGCCGCAGCGATGTTTTGCTGGACGGCGCGCTGGACTGCCTGTGGGCACAGGTGGTGCCAAATATGGCGCAGCTGGTGGATCTGTGTGGTGTGATATATGGTGTTGGTATCAAGTGATTTAATGGCATTTAACCATCGACTTAAATATTGGTTTTTATTGGATTTGAATGATGATATGTTCTATGTGGTTTAATAGGGATAACAATGGGAGAAAAGTGGGAAAATCATGGGATAGCATAATGGAATATTCATGGATTTACCCTTCGGTCATCAAACATCGCTGGAAGATCCCTTATAAATGGAGGTTGATGGAAAAAAACATCGAACTATTAATAGATCGGAGATTTCCATTGATGACCATGTTGATGGCACTATCAACTGGTGGATTTACACAAAGCGGATTCACAACATATGTATATATATATATGTATATATATATATATATTTGAAATGATACTATAACAATAATAGTAATAATAATAAATAATAAATAAAAATAATAGTAATAATAATAATAATAATGATAGTAATAACAATAATAATAACATATAGTAACTATACCCCATGGTGAGAATTCCTTTCGTAGAAAAATCTTATCTGGATATCTTGATTTTTGGGGGCTCCAGCAAATCCAAGATTATTTTGGGGCAAAATCGATCGGAATCCCTTGAATTTATTGAACATTGATTATCGAGGCAAGAAGCACCGCACCCCACTTAAAGATGATGGTGCTTTGATCATCGAGTTAGCGGCCACTTGCATATCAGCTGGAGGTAAGACAAGCGACTGAACTTGGTACTGTTTGGTGATATCCCTAATTGCTCACTCTACACCTACCAATTCATTTGATTAGTCTTTTAGTATGAATGCTCCTATATTCCTATGTGTCCGTGGTTTCATGTTCCAATTGGTAAAGTAGTCCATTTAAGGATCCATGTTCCATGTGAAAAGGAACGCTTTAAACCATTTCACGTTTTCTTCTTAAGTTGAACACGTGACTTGCAACTCAAGACTCAAACCGTCCGTTGGTTTTTTTTTCCCCCATCAACCAATGGTCAGCTGGTGGTTTGGGGCCCGTTGGTTCCCGAATTAGTGGATTTCCAGTCAGAAAATAAACAATCATCTTCAGCAAATCCAGGTTAATTGGATACCCATCACCATCATCACCCATCTAAAAAACTCAGGGCTGACTCGATTCACCACAAAAAAAAACCGTATGACTGCCCGGACCAACTGCAAAACAAAGCCACCAATGAGAAAAACCATCGAAACAACAACATCTAATCTAGGCTTCGAAATGTCACACGTTTTCCCTTTTGTGAGGCCATATCTAGATATCTGGAAATTTGAAGGATGTTTATAGGAGGCCTACCATGGCAACGCCATTTTCACTGGATCACCCATATAGTTGGGCCATCTGGTCCATCCAGATTGGCCTGATGCTCTAAACTCCCATGGTTTTGCATTGGCTTCAACAGTTCCCTGTTAAAATGGCAATGTAGTGGTCAGACCCCGATGTCCAAACAAACTTGACTGCAGAGGAAATCCCCTCATTATTCAAACAAGAGTTTCAAATCCCCCAAGAATGGCTCATCAACTTGGCTTCAGCACCTCAGATCCATAGAGCTCAGTGCAGAGCTTCACCTGGCTGGAAGATTGAGGCTGCAATGGTTTCTTTTTTTAAGCCACTTCAACCTTGGTATTAGCCCAATTGGCATTTTGACATCCCATATCACAAAACACCTGAAAGGCAAAACCCAAAAGATAGAATTATCTTAGTGATTCTTAGTGGGATTTCACTGTTCTACGTTTTTGGGGGGTGCTTTGTACCAACTTCGAAGTTCACTGTGATAGTACATGATAAGCAATGGCCCACGGTTATAAGCCGCAGGTCATTCTTCCCGCTTCTAGACACTATGCAACCGGAATGTAGAATTATAATGCGATGCCGTTTTCGGGGGGAGTAGAAAAGAAGAGGGAAACAACGTAAAACACATATTACAAAGAGGAAGAAAACCCCAAGAGGAACGCCAAGAAGAAGGACAGTTCTCCGAAGCTTTTTCCAACGCTGTTGCCATTCCTATTTTTTTTCGATTTGGAAAACTGGCCCGTTGAGGTCATTGCTTTAGCTCACTGGAAAATCACCAGTTGTTAAAAAGGAAGAGTCATCCAACGAAATGGGCCATGTTACCATGTTCCATAACAAAATCTTAAATTACCAGAGAGCAAGAGTTGGTTTATAAATGTTTATAACCCGCATGAATACATAGTTAGTTTGTTATATCGACCAGAAACCATAGTTACATACAGTTAAATTAACCTAGTGAACTGTTCACCAACTTCGCTGTCGTTCGGGGAGGCCACCTTGTATGTCAGTTGCCTTGCTGGTTTTGAGTTTGATGACTCGATCTCCATAATGAGGCTGTCAAATGGGGGTACCCAAAATCATTGATGTCCATGGGGGAAAGGGATGATCCCCTGGTGCCTCAAATACAATCCGAGAAGGTGCAAACGGACCCCAAGAATCAACTCCAAACATAGTCTCAGAAGGCGTTTGGAGCTGTAGGGTATCAACCATCAAATTTTGGGGGCATCTATTCTCAAACAACGCCC
This sequence comes from Symbiodinium sp. clade C Y103, assembly GCA_003297045.1. Classification (NCBI taxonomy): domain Eukaryota; class Dinophyceae; order Suessiales; family Symbiodiniaceae; genus Cladocopium; species Cladocopium sp. clade C. Next base: position 73,280 of record BGPT01000403.1, read on the forward strand.
CCTGGACAAATTACACTAATTCACTAGTCTGAAATGCCGGGATAGTTCCCCCAATCCCAACCATCATTCCAGTGACATCGCGACGTGAGGTGGCACCCATGTAACCCCCATCCTACCACAATTTTTGATGGTGTCTCCCCATTGATCAAAATATTGTCCAATGGTATCCCATTGTGTTCCCCAATATTGGTAAATCCCAACCAAAAAATCAACAAGTCACCACCTAGCACCATTCCCCATTGTGAACGTCATGCAGGGGTACCACTGCAGGGGGGTCCAAACCATCCCCACCTTGCGCTCCTTTGAGTCCTGCGGCTGCCAAGACAATGAGGCACCTCGCCGATAAAGCTCCTCGATTTTGCCGAGTCCGGGGGAGAAGAGACGTGCTGTTGACTTGTTGATGGGAAATCTGCAGGAAACCATAGGAACCCCACATAATTGGTGGTGAAAATATGCACATAGAACCCAAGTTTTTTTTGAGATTTTTCATTAAACCAACACGTTGAAAGGGATTTTCCTTGGGTTGTCCTCCCAGTCGGAGCGGGCAAAGGATGATATTTTCGGGAAAGAAAAACATATAGTGTTGACCGACCAAAATAAAATAGACCAAAATTGTACAAGAATGATGAGCAGCCAAGAAAAAAACAATAACTCCAAACATCTTCAGGATACTACCCTCTGGCAATCTTCTGGTTAGCTGGGAAATTGCAGTGGTCAATCACAAAACATAGGATACCGTCGATGTTCCTGAGGCAAATGAAACAACCCAGGGCGTGAAACAAATTCCTGGGTTGACATTCATAGCCAACAACATCGTTTATTGGGCTTTGTAGGGAACAATGACACAATAACAACCCACTACACATTCAGGCAAAGATGTAGAGGTGTGGCCCCCGAACGATAGCTAAGTTGGTGACCGGTTCACTAGATAATTTCAGTATGATTTATGGTGGAGATCACAAACCAACTCTAGGGTTCATGCGGTTCATGGGAGTAATAAACCAACTTTTGCCCTTTGGTAATTCAATGTAGTTTAAGAGTTAGTTTGTTGTGGAACATGGCCCATGTCGTTCGAAGGTTTCCCGCTTTAGAAAAATAATCGTAATAAATAGTAATAATATATCATAAAGTGTTTTTACATGTTTTTACACTTTGCAGACTGTTGCCTTTGGGCAAGCGACCGAAAACAGTCGCCCATGATCATTTCAAGATGAGGTTGGTCATTTATAACGATGACTCATTCGATCATCACGAGCCACAGAAACAACCACACAAAACCAACACAAAACGTGTGCGAAACCTGTGCGACCTGCCGCATATCTATCCCAACACTATTCATCATGCTGACTTTTCTTAAACCCATAACTTTCGCTGGCCTCTTTGTGACACAACTGTTGAGCTGGCAAAAATGGTCCAACTGAAATCAGCATTTGTGTAGTCTAAGCAGCCCGTCTTTCCATTTTTTGTACGCATCACCTAATATCGGAAGCCCAACAATAAACCAAAATCCAAAATCTTGGTGTTTTGGGGACACAAACCCAGAAAAAAGAACTATTGACATCTATTGACTAACAATCACCGCTTCAGCTATCTTGTTGCCAGGTCTAGTATTGAGCAAAAGCGAGTGCTTTAAGTGCCCATATTCCCTTCCTTCCTTCCGCTCCTTTGCACGTCGATTTCCAACGGTGCGCATCATTTCCACTTCATCGGGTGACCACAGGTAGGTGCTGAAATTCCTCAGGACTTTGATTCCACCAGTGGAACACCTTGAGGAACACTGCATTCAAATGGGTTGCCTGGAAAGCACCTGACACATTCAATATGTTCAAAATGGGTTTGTTTCAAGGGAAAATCTACAGGAAACCATGGATTTTCCCATGAAATTTGGGCCATTGGGAGTATCAGCTAGAATGTCGCCTAAACCGACCAATCCATTGACATGTGGAAACTTCACAAAGCATGGGCACATGTCAAATGTCACAGGGATCAAAATGATTTCATGGCATTGGGAGACTCAGTCCTGATGTAATAGGATGCAGCATTTCCTCGAACTGGAACAAACAAGAAAAGTAGACATACCCTAAAAGGGAGGGCTGTGAAAATTATGTTGCCACTCAGCATGGACACTTCCAGCAAGTTAAAATCCTTATGAAAGCTCCTGACTTTGATTTTACGCATTTCTTGCCCTTGAGATACATATAATTCCTGCAAACTAAAAATGGATTGGGAGATTCACCGCATACGGCTATTATATAGATTGTATATCCATCAGGCAAGTTCATTTCTGTTATCTTGGGGGAGCCTGAATGCAACTACGTTAACATGAAAACGGATCCTAAATTCAGATACATAGAAATAGAATTGAATTCACCCCATGCTCAGCATTTTTTTGGTACCAGGCCCCTTCCATCCCCAAAAAAACACGCTGCTTCAAACCACGCTGCTTCACGCAAGTGATGTGCGCTCCAGCCGCGCGGTGAATGTCAGAGCAAGTGACCTGGGCGCAGCTGCGGTGGTTACCCATGGTTTCCACAACATCCCACTACAATGATGGTGGTACTTTATGTACTTGTTTAAAAGGTCATGTGGCCAACAAAAAGGATGGTGGTTATCCTTCAAGACGTCTCAGATAGCCTGCAACAAACTTACCTCCGGCATTGGTACAAAACAAGCCGTACTCAACAACGATGATGAGTGCAGCCCAAGTATGTAGCTCTCGAATGGAAGTTTTAACTTCAAGAAAACAGGGCAACAAATGAGGCCTGCAACACGTAACCTTCTGCCAAAAGAGGGATCATTTGGGGCGGGACTGTCGTCATACCAAGTTTGCTGATTCTATCTATTTAGCTACCTACGACTTCTCTGTCTGTCTAATGATCTGTCTATCCATCCATCCATCTGTCCATTTATTGTATATATATTTATATATACAGTATGTATGTGTGTGTTTTTGTCCATCTCTCCATCTATCGATCGAGATATCCAACAAGTTTATTGTCTCTTCATCAAACTGTCCATCTGTACGTGTAATATGCTGGAACAAGTTTGGTAACGTAGAGAACACGACAGTAGCAATCCAAACACCAGTAAACCAGTCTTGCCATTTCGCGTATGTTCAAGAGAAACATAATTGCCAAAAAACAGGGTCAACTTTGAGGGCTTACCACTTTGTAGTGGTTTGTCCGAAAATGGAATACGCCAAAATCTCCTAGTTGATCATCATCTTCCACAATACAACATACCAATGTTCATCTTGAGATTTACATATGTTCCATACATTTACTTCAATAAACGGGTTCATTTTCCCCTTTGAAACTGTCCATCTTCTCTCATCAAACAAGGCGTCCTCCTCATCAAGTTTCTCATCATCAGTTCTCAAATTTAATTTCCCTCTTAAATAGCCATGTTCACCCACTTTACCTTGTAGAAAATGCAAATCGATATGTTCCTCAATTGTCATGTTCCTCTTAAATGTGCGAAATTTCCCTCCAGAAATGGCTCCATTTTCCCATCTCCACCGCGAACTCGTCGCCGCGGGGCACAGAGGAAAGTCCCCAGCTTCGGCGATGCCCAGGTCACATCGCAGGCACCACAGTCGAAGCACTGGCGGTTGGCCGCAGCCCGTTTCAGATCGCCCAGCTGTGCCTTGAGCCTCGACAGGGTAAGCCATGGCGATGGGAAAGGACCCCGTAAAAATGGAGGATTTCATGGGAAAATGGTGGAACTAGATGGTGGAGCTTCGTAAAATTTAGAGTCAAATCGTGAGATTGTTGTTGTAAACTATTGATTTTGCTATTTTGGGGTTTGCTATCACATATGTGGCAACCACCTTAGGGTGTGATTTGTCTAGTTATAGTCTCATGAGTTAGAAATGATTCTATCTCTTGGACAGGTGGGAAAATATGGGACTAAGCTATGAAAAATAGATGGGCACCATGGGGGACCACTTGAGGTTAGAGTTTCATGGGAGAGCCACACTCTTTTTCATGTTCCTTATTGTTAGATGGTGAACCCGGTGTTCATACGCTTCTGCCATAGGGCCACCACGCCTGGGTTGCCAATCTTCAATGTCCTTCTTGGCGTAGCTGTTGCCGATCTTGCTCCTACCACAAAATGATCCCCCTTAAAAGACCAGCAATTCAAGTACTAATCTCGATGATAAAATGAGGTGACTGGGTTATAGATCACTTTAATTTAGATATCATCTAATATAATAATCACAATATTAATTGCCATACATAGATATAATTATTATGATATATCATAACGGATGACCTTATCATCCACCCTTTCATTGCCACGGAGTCAGGAACCGGCGCGCTTTCGGGTCCTGAACTTCTCAGCCATTCTCGAAGAAACTTCGTGGCACGGAACCCGACAGTAAGACTTGAGCCCCTGATGTGGCTGCCACGCATCAAGTTGGAAATCTTTATTGTTTGTAGGTGGTTCCCTGCATTTGCCACGTTTGGGTGTTGACCATGCAAGCTATACGCAGCAGGTAAAGTGGTGTGATGAAACTGCAAGCCTACCTGTATCGTACATAAATTACAGTGGAACTCTGACATGTGCCAGGTTGATAGGCATAAAAACTAAGTATATATCAAAAACCATTATTAAAAAACATAGAAACGACAATCAATCACAATGAATCCATATCAATTCCAAATACAAACAACTAGTCGGCAGGACCCCCCAACCTTAGCACAACATGGCCCCCAACCGGCGGCCCCACCAAAGAAGTAGCGCATGGCTGCGCACTCCGCGGCAATGTGGTCGCGCTGCAGAGCCAGCACTGGACCTGGGTATCAAGAGAGTGGCAAACCTTGACAATGTGGGTACGTAATTGCAAGGCGTTCTTACAGAATGCGGGAGTTTTTCACCCCAAGTTTTGAAGTGCGGTTAGAGTTCGGCCTCATATGAAACATCAACTAACCAGCTCAAAAACATCATCCTGCTTGTCCAGGGGCCAAAAAGAAAAAACACTGACCAAAATCACCGACCACCGATCCTGTTTGGCTCACTGGATGTCTCAAAACAGGATACAAAGAAAAGTTGTAATGTCATAAACCCATTGAAAAACCATCCCCAGTTGGGGTCTATTCTTGGGTATGCCCTTCTATTTGGGATGATAAGCGTAGCCCCCAAATTCTGGCTAATCCCAAACAAGGACGGACATGGCCAATCTTAGGTACCCTAAAAAGAATCAGAATTTGAGCTGCTCAGTAGATATCCCTATTTGTGGAACAGAAAAAGTTACAGTATTATACCCGAACCACATTGAACTACCATATGTAAACCTATCTATTAATTACCACCATGTTAAACCCATGAAGACTTGAAAACCTATTACACCATATTAAGCTACCATCAAACCTCCATGTTTGGGGATTATCCGAGTATTTAGCCAATAATAAACCATCCCCAGTTTCCGTTTATTATTGCGTACACGCTTAGTAATGGGATAATTCAAACTGACCCCCAAATGGTTGGTGAATGGGATGGTTTATGGCACTCGGTTTAGCACATTAACTTACAATCAACACGCAAATGGGAAATATCTCTATCCATATGGTTCAGTGTGAGAAGAGAAGTGCTAGTCAATCAATTGATAGTCACTATTGATGATCAGTCTATGTTACAACCAATACTTACTATGTATCATTAAGTATATCTATGTATAGGTGTGTGTGTGGAATATATGTTCTGACAAGCTTAATTATACAATTGATATATGGTATAAAAGCAGATACATTTATATATATATATATATGTAAGGATTGTTTTTTCAAATATGGTATAGATACTATATATATATATAAGAGGGCTAATTATTCCAATAGTCAACTCCATCTGTAAATATATATATATATATATGTGTATCATATATCTAAATAGAAAGGTGTACACCTCTACGTTACTTACAGTTACTAATGATGTTTAGTTCTCTATAGTCTATAGTGTTTTTTTTAAGACAACCTGATATATCTACCAAATGGTTGTAGATGCTTATAGTTATATCTCTGATCTCCTCCCAATGTCTACGTCCCAGCGACAGACTTCCACCTCCTGCCCCTCCGCCATCGCTGCGCCGGCGAAGACGCCGCGGCCGCCGCGTGGCGATGCGCGCACCACGAGAGGCACCGCGGCGCCGAAGGACGCGACCTGCGGCGACGGATGGCGGCTGCCTCTGGGAGGAGATGGGTTCATAAACCTTGACCCTCTGGTAAACCTAGAAAAATCTATGGAAAATCACAATTTTTACTGGGAAATTCCACTATTTCCATGGCCATTTTCAATAGCTACGTTTAATTACCAGAGGGTAGTATAGTTTGATATATACTTCAGTTGCTGAAGCATACTTTAGTTACTGAGGAAGTTGGTTTATGAACCCATCGAACATCATCTAACTGACTGATCTAACTACAATTACTTAGTGTGCTTGCCGCCCATGAAAATGTCACCAGACTGATACGTATTCTTACCAACCGGCCCACCAGTCTGCTTCCACTGGTATCCATTAGCTATTGCTGATATTCCCACGTCTTGCTTTTTAACAAATGTATATATAATTATATATATATACATATCTAAATATATGTATAGCTATGTATATACATATAATTTACTGATGAAGTCAAACGATCCACTTGTTCATGTTTTACGTCCTACCCAAGTGTGTGCCCTGGCAGCCATCGACTGTCGTCACTGTTTGATCTTCACCGTGGCACTGGTGGGCTGTCAGTAGGGCAACAGAATCCCTGGATCATCACGGTCCCTGGCACATGACCTATTTTCAGATGATTTCTGAAAATGACTGGATTGGTTAAAGGGAAAATCTACAGGAAACAATGGTTTTCCCTATCAAATATAGAGGTTTCGTGTAAATGTTCCCTTAAACCAATCCAGTGAGAAAAGTATTTGGAGTGTTGAAGTTCACCACTTGATCAACAAAAATGGAAGAAAACACGTCCAGCAACCTAGTTATCTAGTTTGTGTATCAGCAGGTGCTGGCTAGTGGTTCCAAACCTCCTGACAAAACACTGGTCATTTGATGGGACTTGGACGGATTTAGCATCCCACAAGGGTACGGAAAGAAAATCATTGGAACCTTTGCAGCTTTGAAATAACGAACCAGCAATTCTTGCACATCCATGCCCAGCTTCTTGCCGGGGATATCTCAATATTGGTGCTTCTTGCTTGAAACAACCAACCAGCACATGTTTCAGTTGCTAGTGTTGATGGTACCACACATGTAGAATGCTTTCAGGAGTTGTCCATCATGATGGTCATGGGAAGGCAAGGGATTTCGCAACCGTTGAGGTTGGATCCAGACCCCCTCCTTTTCCATTGCCATCATGATGGGTCAGCACCCAAACTTGATGTATGTGCCCTATTGATCCAAATACCTTCTGGAAGTATTGGGATCATGGGGGCTATGATTTCTTGATGGACAACGGGAAAAAAAAACACTCCAACCAACATGCATTACTTTGTGTCAAAGGAGGGGTTCTTATGTCTCTATTGCTTGGCCATGTAGTAACCCTGGGAGCAGTGTTTAAAACCCTCTGTCAAATAGTTCTTAGGGATTCCCAGCTCATGGAATATGATGCCGCCCAGATCTGCCCAGTATATCAAGGGTAACCCCCACACAAATCATCAACCAGTAGGGTTTTAGCAGCCACATGCCATTGGCCACTTCTGTGTGGCGTTGTCAGCACACATCTTTGGGCTCTTAAGAAGTCTCCAAAGGACTGCTGCCCCACGCAAAGTGCCGTCTCCGGCGTATGGTTTCGTGCTTTCTTCCAACTGTGCTCTGATGGAAATTAAAGGCAAAAGCTTGATTACCCTGTGGTGAGGACATGGTGTTGACAGTCAAGTACGAGTAACTGTTTCCAGTTCTTTCTTTCTTTTCTTGAAACATGTTCGAGCTATTCAGAAAGAGCATCGGAAAAACGATTTATCTAGCAATCTAGCGCCTCAGGGAAAATAAGGAAGCCCCAAAACACACACACACACAAACACACACACAATTCACAACAAGATCTGGACAACTTAGGCTTAGACGGCGTTCATAACTGCCAATGTCCTGCTGGCTTCCCTGACATCATCATCATCATTGTTGAGGTTGGTCAATTTGGTCGCCATAGAGTGTCGAGATGTCTTCACCATAAAGTTCCACAAGGTCACAAGGTGCAGATGCGGAGCGTTTGTTGTGCCACGATCAAGCGTGGGATGAATGGGGCATGGTCATCCCACCATCATGAATGGGATTCCCCATGATCCTTAATCGGAATGTTTTACAGTAATCCTTGTTGATGGGGGGATGACCATCCCCTTTTACGTGCAGAAAAAAAACATGTTTGGACCGTGACACACATGGCGAACAAATCTTTTCACACAATCAGTACTGCACAATACTGACCGAACATGGGTCCTTGATGGGTACTTACTTTGACAACATCGGGGATGACCACCATACAATGGCATTTCACAGGCACATGCCCTTACAACACTGTGTTACACTCAGAACACCCAGTGAACCCAATGATACACCACACCTTCTTTTGCAGAAGAGTTAGGGGGTCTTATCAACCTTTGTCCACAACAAATAGATGCACAAGGTATAGCCAAATCTTGGATACCCTTCAAGAATGGCTGGTTAGTAGAATCCATAGACCCCATGATTCCCCGTGTATGCTGAAAAAATGAAGAACCAAACTACCCAGCACCCCCAACCGCTCGACTCTGAAGGCATCCACGTTCTCCGAAACTCGAAACCACTCGACTACGTTGAGAAAACTTTCAGCCGGTTGGGATGATCCAACTGCAAATCCAACTGTCGGTCTACCAGTTGACACCAGGAGTAACGCATCCCCAATGTGAAGTTCATGGCATTTTTTTGGCATCCCCGTGGTACTGGGATGAAAGGGCAGGTTTTTGAATGTGACTATGGAGTAGTATGGGAGTAGTACGGAATTAGTTTGGGTGTCCCGCCAATGGGGGTCCCAATAAATACCAGTACTGTTGGTAAAACGAAAATAACAATCCCCAATGTCATCATAATCTTAGTAGCACAAACCTTTCCCAAATGGGTGCTTCATTCACCAGCTTAAAAACTAAGGGAATCTAAACAACCTACAAAACAAGTCACCGATTACACTTGCTGCTTTATTGTTGTTTTACCCTCCGGTAAACTAACATAGCTATTGAAAATCACCATTTCTAATGGGAAAATCCACTATAAATGGACATTTTCAATAGCCATGTTAGTCTACCAGAGGGATCCAGAGGGTACCCCCATTCATCTTAGGAAAAAACAGCCGATGCGTCGCGTTCGATCATCCCATTGCTGACCGCTTTTGCGCGGCCAAAAATCGCCGCTCAGCAAATGGGAGAGCCGAGAACCTGGCGTTGGTGGCTCTGATCCAACGAATTACGAATTAGCCTCTGGTTATGACTAACATAGCCATGGAAAATCCCCGAACTAAATGGAGGTTTCTAGCTGGGAAAATCGCTTAACCAGATGGTACCCTCCGATAATTTGAGGAGTAATTCGATGCGGAAAATGGCCCATTTCTAGACGATTTCTCTTTGAAACATGATGATTTTCCACTATAGTTATCTTAAATTACCAGAAGGTAGCTCTGTCAGCAAATGAACCATGGCACCCAATTGCTATGGATTTTTGCGACTCCATTAGTGCCATCATGACTTACTTAGCTATACTCAAATTATTGTCCCGATGAAATGTTGCTTAAACCTCGGTACAGTCCCCGTTCAAATCTTGGTGACTAAATCCCAAAGGTTTGATGGTGAATTGCAACCCCAGTTGTGATGCTAAAGAACCACCTTTTTTGGTGGTCAAATCCAATTCAAATCCCATAAAATCGCGAATTTCTGACAGAAAAGATCACAGAACATCTTGAAACCACCCATCCCATCCCATTCTGATGGTTGGCTCACGATCGTTCGGCTTCCCCCCATCGCCTCAGTCGCCGAAGAGCAAGGCCCCTGCGTTGGTCTCCAACGGCAAATCTGCACCGATGATCCGGACCTCAAGCAGCGACGTTGGTATGGCCTACAGCATATCGATTCACGCATGAATATACATATATATATATATATGTACATATATCTGTGTGTGTGTGTGTCTTTTAGAATGTTACCTGCACATATGTGATCATAGATGTATATGGATATGTGTAATACATACACTATATATATATATATATGTATGTATGATTATGTATGTATTATGTATTATGATGTACTATGTATAAATATCAACCAACATATTATAAAACCCATGTCTGAGAATGTGCTGTTCGTTAAATTATTTGTAGTATCCTACATATATGTTTTTTAAACCTAAAACAGCACATGATACAAATACCTCAATATGTAATGTTAACATATCTGAACAATCTTGACGGCAAGAAGCAACAGTGTAGCAGAAATCAAAAACATCGGAGCCATGAAAAATACCCTTCTCCCATCTCATTATACTATTTGGTTGATAGACGTTGATAGATTTCCCAACCATGGGCTGTGATAATCCCCATTAAACCGGGTAGTCTGATATAGTCTGATCCTTTCTGATGACCAATGAACATGGGTATTTTCAATGGCTCATCTGGTGATTTCATTGGCAAGAACTGTGATTTGCAGTAACCACTGGAAATTGGGATCTCACCAACATTAGTGGGGACCTGACTGCTCCTTCGTGATTGTATAACCAGTGAAATTGGGCGATGTAAACAAACCACATTGGTATTTCTCAAGGCAAATTGCGATAAAGCAAACCACAACAGGAATATAACCTGCAAAAAAAATGATTTCAATAATTCACCCCATCTAGATCAATATCATAGTGGGTAGGTTCCTAACCGATATCATCTGTAGGCCGTGTGTATCTCCTACATTTGAGTCATGTGTGCATCTTCTTGTTGGGCAGATGTAAAGGTAAACATACCATACACTGAGCATTTGGGTGGATTTGCATCCAAGTTTTTGAACTGTTTTTGACGCTGTCCCCTCAATAATTATTCACTCAAGATTTAGGAGGCAGGGGTTGACATTAAATGCTTTAAGGGGTAAAGTCACTTGATAAGTATGTATATATATATATATACATCTATATATGGCCGGATAATTCCATGCTACTCTACATAAATATGTGCATATATGTATAGATGAGGCATGTATGTCACATGTCACTGAATAATGATCTGCGTCACAACTCTACTGATCTTCCCAATTTCCATTGATCACAACCAATCGCACCTCGCGGATGTGACCGATGGGGTCGGTATCCTGCGGTGACCCATGCGGGCGAAGACACGTATAATGTCAAACAATTTTATTAACTCATGAGCTACAGTTCCCGCAACCCCAATAAGATAGAAAAGCAAAATTTGAATTACTGACTGATGATAGTGGAAAAACTACGCTTCCACTTTTGTTCGGGGTTACTATATGGTTGAGTATTCCTGAGTATGAACCAGTATGGATTCAATGATGGATCAACAATGGCTGCTTGGTGAGGCCCCAGGTCCCGAGAATCTCGGATGCTCCGAAGCCGCAGGAAAAAAAGGAAGGTGCCAGTGTCCCACAGTAGCGACATGAATGGAAAACATCAAAATACATCAAAACCCTCCGACCATTCCTGAAGTTGGTAAAGAGCTTTCAGATATTTTGTGAGTGGATTTGAACCCTCTATTCCTGTCATTTCTTGGAACATATGCCCCATCCAAGCAACGCCCTACTGATGAATGCAACCTTCAAGGGTTCATTCCAGTGGGCCAACGTCCTGCTACTCACAATGCTACCTGAATGACGACACTGAGCAATGATGGTCACAAATCATTCATTTCCAATCAATCAATCAAGCAATCATTCAATCATTCACCAGTTGGTTCACTCTCTAGTAGTCAAACATAACAATCATAACAATAGGACACCCCAATTGTGCGCTAATGCCTGCCCAGAATGACCAGAATTGACAAAACCTCTTACTGATAAGGAGCCCCAAAAATTGCATTGGATATGCTATATATATATATATATATATTTTGTTCTTTATTTATATATATATACATATATGTTCTGTATAGTTGTAGAAATAGAGATACACATGGTGCTCCAATAGTAAACGAACGGGATTATGAATCCACAGCATGCCTAGGCTCAAGGCTGGGCGTCCCAGTCCTTGTAGGCCTGGTAGGTGCTCCGTTCCTTTTTGACCTCGGTGGGAAGAAAACAAATTACTAAGTTCTCTGATTTCATCCCAAAATAGATTCCCCCAAGATGTCCCCACGCACTGGGTGCCAGAATGAAAGGATGCAGTAGCAAGCCAAGATTTTCCAAGAAGTGAAACAATAATCTCTCTCCTGCAAACTAACATAGATGCGGAAAGCCCACCATTTGTATACCATGTTTCTTCAAGAAACCATGGTTCTTCCACATCCATGTTAGTTTACCCCAGGGCAACACCATCTTTTGGGGGGATAACCACCAGCATTGCTGTTCTCAAAACTTCTGAGGCCTGGGACAAAATAGAATTTCTTGAAGAGTTTGCCCTCCTCGCGTAGACGGTCCAGGATCGCCCGCTTCGCGTCCGCGAAGGTGCTATTGCCTCAGAAACACGTCCGGAGAGATTCAACCCAGCCAAGATTAGATGGCATCTAATGGTTAAGATTATATATGGTCAGTTTGTATATTACATATATATAAATATATCGCCAATATGTTCATATTACTGAATATCATATAGGCAATAATGTTAAGCACTATGATGCAATGAATGATCATAGGACTGAAAATTCAATGACACACATTTGAAGCCTCCAGCAGCCAATGATGGGGCACCCAGTGATCATTATCAATCTAGATCCCAATTGGTTTGATACGAATACAATTTGGGTTAGAAATTAATATAAGTAAATTATATATATATATAGATTTATATAGTCCAATCATGGCTGGAAATTCCTGGTCCGGTCTTGCAAGCACTGCAGACGTATGATTCAATAGGCCTTTCATGTTTGGATTGCTCGAGCCTGCGGCAAACCAAACGCTACAGTAGCTTCATGGGTTCAATATGCGTACAGCTGGATTAATGAAACAAAACAACCTTGAAAAAAAGTATCTTTTTGCCTATTTTCCTCTCACTTTCTCCATCGCCATCTAATTTTTAGGATAATTTATTCTTGTTTTTGTTCACATTAAGCCCCAGGGCTGTATATATTCCAAAGCCAAGGGTCTCATGAGCTTCAACGTGATCTGCCGGTCATTCAGCGCATGGCTTACCTGAGCATGGAATTTGTCTGTGCTCCCCCTCAACTTGGGAGGTGGTTTGCTCAGTGGAATGGCATGGAATAGCCCATAAATCCCTGATACATCGCTACCTCCGTCTTCCGGGCCTAGCGCTTACAATGTGGTAAATCCAATGAAAAACCTCTGACTGGCCATGGAAACTACTTTATATATCACCTATTCCTGCTCAAACTAGGGATAAATAACCATCGTTAAGTGTTGGGTTTACCACATGAGTTTTCAGATACTGTATGTTTCATCATTTACTGATCGACCTCAGTTTGGATCATGCAAGGCACCTTCTGCTCCAAGGCACCCTTGTATCCTGTAGTATTGAATCCATGCATTTTGGTGCCATTTAGGGGGCTGATTAAATCTAATCGAAATACAATAGTATTCTTTGCATACCTATCGATTGCATATATGTATATATATTTTTTTTTTGTCGATTTATACCTACATTGTGCACACACATACATACCTATAGATATATCACATGCATCTATATACATATATATATATATATATACAAACATGTGAATCTACAGCTCTCATTTTTTGCCCCTCCGCCACAACTCGCATCCAAAACAGATGCCGCCAAGCAGCTGTCAACTCCACCTGCTCCACCTTCACGGGCCTCTTATGCCGTTGCTTGGCGCGACTCTTTCGTGCTTGCTCCACCATGGCGGCCTCGGTGCCGCGGCCCCCTTCTGGAAGCCCATGGGAAACCGTTAAAGATGGGGGGGTGAAAATAGCTGGTAGGGATGTTTTCTAAATGAAATAAGGCAAACAAAAATAGACGATACCAATACAAAGAAGAATGATACCAAGAATAATACACAACCGGAATGAACATAAAGATCATAGACGTACGTCATTAGTCTATAGTCCATACAGTGCCAACAACAGCTGGTGTGTATATATATATACATAAGTATATATATATATATAAGTATATATATATATATAAGTATATATATATATATAAGTATATATATATAAGTATATATATATATATAAGTATATATATATATAAGTATATATATATATATATTTGTGTGCATAATGTTGGTAATACATCGTGTCATCTGTATGATTCATAATCATAGCAGGCATATGAACTCATCATGAAGACTGATACCTAGGGGTTTAGGTAGGAGTCAGTCTTAATGAACATTTAGATATGGCTGTGGCAACTTAACTGTGAATGTGTGCGCGCATATCGTCTGCTGCAGGTCAAACGCCCGGTTTCCATTTGAAGTCTGCTGAACTTTCCAGAACCATGTGTCCCCAATTCCAGCCATAACTGGGGTACAACATCTTAAACGCTTGATCAAGCCCTAGTGACAAAGTATACGTTACATATATATGTATATGTATATATATGTGTGTATATATGTATATATATATATGTGTGTATATATATGCATATGTATATACATATATATGTATATATATATATATGTATATATATATATATATGTATACATAATGTGTTTATTATATATATATATATACATGTATTCATTTGCAATGCGTGTGCATACATAGTTATCATTATACATATGAATCTGTAATGCATGCATATAATCAGTAGCACCCCAGTTACTTGGCCCAGTACGGTAAGATCTGTGGACCGGAGGCACTGCAAAGGTCCAGTCGTCGCCGTCTTCGTCGTCCAGACTTTTGCGGATCAACTTGGGCGGCTTGTCAAAGTCGATATCCAAACTATTCAGCTTGTCCTGCACAACCGGAAAATGGGTTTGAATAGAAATTGAAGAAAAAAAAATGTTTACAATATCCACCAAAAAAGAATATATAATTCAAAAGTCAATGGTTTTTATCAATCGAAAGCAAAGGATTCAAACAAGAAGAACTTGCCAATGATGGGGAATGAGACACTAAAATCAACAGATTGATCTACAGGAAAAATTGACACGAAACCCTAGCTTTTACCCCCAAGCATGAGGTTCACCTCATTCCAGGAAATACAAGTGGGTTTATCAAATACATTGGGTGTACCAAGAACATTGGGTCTACCAAGAACAACGAAGATTGAAACATAAAGTGTGAGAACATGGGGATATCATTAATAATGACTGCCTAGTTCTCTGCATCTACATGCAATACATACAAACACATGTATGTTATAACATATATTATATTTCATGTATACATGCAGAAATCCATCTTATGACCAACAGAACCGGGATTGTCCTGCGATGGCATTAAAGGAAGCGAAAACTACCAGACTCAGATCATCCAAAAACTGAATTTGAACCGCAAACAAAAACCTCCTGCAGTGCCAATTTTGTCCTGCTACAATCCACCCAAAATCAGAACTCTTTGCCACATTCCCACTCCAGGCAACATATCACCTCTTGCACTCTTGCAAAAACATGTTTGCAGGATTGCACCCAGTCTTCATCAGTCATGCCCCTTTTTGTTTCAGTCTCCAGATTTCACCTGGATAGACTGGATAGATCACAAACTGTGCATGTTCAATTTGATCTGGGCTCTGGTGATCCAAACAAGCAATCGGAAACTCCCCTATTTCTAAATGATTATCTGTCCGCAAAACATGGGGATTCCCAATGATTTCGAGGTTAGATCAACATGTTTTGCTGGTAAAATCACCATGGTTGCTAATCAATTCACTACTTGTACCACCATGTTTGATAATCAACTGACCATACTATACTGGGCTGCTAAATCACTATTCTGTGTTACTAAAATCCCATTGTTTGTTGGTTAAATGCCAAGTTTGTTCATCAAAATCCCTGTTCTCGGTGGTAAAAAATCACAAGTTTTGTTGGTTCAATCTCCATTTTTCAACCGAAATGATCACAGAGGTTAGCTCTCCTCCTCATCCTCCTCGCCACTGAGGCTTTGCATGAAGGACCTGGGAGAAAATTGACCGATCCCAGCCTGCAGGTGATGGCTTAATCCCATGTTTCTCAATTGGATTCACACATATTGACACCATCAAAACTTGGAATTCAACATCATTTAACCATCAAAAGCTGAGATTCAACCATCAACTCAATCATCAACTCTTGGGGTTTGTTTGTAGCATTATCGGGAATAGTTGAATTTCATGGATAGAATTGGGATCTATACAATGGACATACAATGATTATAAGTGGGAGAACCAACCAATGCCATCCATTGAATATTGAACACCTTCCCAGAAACCGTTGTGAATGTAGGGAATAAAAACACACATATTTGTGAATGATGGGACTAGCGATACGCTGACCAAACAGGTGTATTATCATGGGATAGTGAATATAACTTGAGTCAGGGGTATGTAATCCCGATGGGCCGATGGGTGATTACACCATTTAGCTTCACAATTCCAACCCCACACCAAGGAACCAATGAATCATTAGTTTCATACTGGGTAGTAAACTCTGGTTTAAAAATTGCTATGACATCATTTCATTTGGTATTATCCCCAGTGAAATATCTCCAGTTGTACAACAGCACCATCATTTTTACATTACCCTCTGGTTATTTAACATAGCCATGGAAAATCCCCGAACTAAATGGAGGTCTTAATGGGAAAATCATCCCAAATTCGCCAGCTATTCCACGGCGAACTGTTAAATAACCAGAGGCTAAATCCCATGAAATCACCATAAAAACACCATAAAATGGAGAATCACCTCCATTTCTAGTGGATTTATCATAGGTTTTATGGATATACCCCCTGGTAAACTAACATAGCTATTGAAAATGGCCATTTATAGTTGAATTTCCCATTAAAAATGGTGATTTCCCATAGTTATGTTAGTTTACCAGAGGGTAAACCACTTGCTGGGAAAAAAAACACCTCCTCAAATCGCCAGTTCTCTCCCGGCACCGGATGGACGGCCGCAGGTCGGCGGTCAGGGCCCGCAGCACCGCCTCGCGCTCCTCCAAGGTGACCTTGAAACACGAAGCTGTGGAGGGCGACAGATTGACATGTTTCATTGGATTGGTTTAAGGGAAAATCTACAGGAAACCATGGTTTTTACCATCAAAAACAGAGGTTTCCTGTAAATTTTCCCATAAATCAATCCATTGATTGATGTACTGTATACCATGTGGTAAATTAACTTGACGACCCCGGCAGTCATCGGGATTGGAAGATTAGTTTCCTCTAAAAATAGCTATTCTCAGGGTCGAACTGTGAATATACGAGAGGGAACATATGGTGATTTTTCATATACTGTACACATATTGACTATACGTATGGTGATGAAATCATAATGATTAAAAAAAAACATCTGATGTTGATATGGTTGATCTAATGCTATGTGTTCTTTTGAATGTAGTGTGATTATAGATTGTGTGTTGCTATTGATAGGGCTATAGTAAGTGATGATCCTTTCTATTCTAATTTGGTATAATTAGTATGATAGTATGATAGTATGATTCTATTGTATCATAGCATCATAATATATCATAGTATTATCGTATATCATGAGTTATTTTTGACATTGTTATAAGTTTTATGATGAGCCATATGATATGATGAAGATTGATGAACCATACTATGTAGATATTATATAATATGACAATGTTATAGTACTAGTATGAACTATTATAGCATGTAGTATGACATAAGTATAATATAACGTTATTATGATTCATGGCCTAATGGTATATTGACGATATATCTTATTACAGTATTACAGTATCACTACTATAACATTGGTATGGCAATGCCATATTGAACACTCATGGCAATTGCAATAACATGCAAATGTTGACAAACAATCCTCAATGGAAGAGGGGATATACAACCACATAACATAACAAAGGCATAGGAAATATCAAAGGCACACCGGGATGCAAAAATCCTCAATGGTATCTAATGGTATAATATAAGCTGATGAGGTGTCATGGGGGTATATCCAGAATGGTATTTAACAATCCTCGGCCAGGATATATTCCCCATGACAAGAGACAATCATGGGGACATATAAGATTACGAATATCCCAGAACATTGCTATAAAAAATAGTCTAAAACAATCACACATTAATAAATACGGTAATTTGAATGATGATGAACATAGACAATCCTCAATTGGTGCTTTGAGAAAATTGGTGGTGACCTGAAGTCACGGGTTTCTCCACATGATATGCGGCTGTCTCAAAATTGGATCTATCTGGATTGTGTGAAGGGAAAATCATGATAAACAATATTACATAATAGGATCCAGGATAGAATGAGATTTCCCATGTTGAGACAACACCAGAAAAACACATCCACACATTGGTTGCTCAGGCTTGCTCGTGTAGATTTATCTGTAAACATCCCCTGCTTGCCAGGATTTACCACCAACATCCACTGATTAACTAGCGCAAAAACGAAATTCAATACCTGAACGAGCAAAAACTTGGAAATACATCTTGGACACAGCCCTGGCCCAAAAAACTGCAACAGTGACAGCAAAAACTGCCATCATGTAAAAGAGGTTTCTGATTGCACTACGAACTGTTGGATGGATTGATTCTAGGTGAAATTGGCATGAAAGCATGGTGTTTTACCCGTTAAAGCTCCCATTAGATCCCTAGTCTTGCTTGGGAAATCCCATCTTAAACCTATTTTGGGGTGGTATATATAGCCACCCGCTGCCTCTTCGCCACCGCAGAGTCTCAGGAGTGTTGCGCAGGCCTCCAGGCGGTGCCCGGCTAGCTACAGTATACCCTCTGGTAAACTAACATAGCCACATAGCTATTGAACATGGCCATAGAAATAGTGGATTTTCCCATTAAAATGGTGATTTCCCATAGTTATGTTAGTTGACCAGAGGGTAATCATCATGGTACATCAACAAACGTCTAGGCTTTACTCGTCAATGCACCTGCAATGTTCTGAAAAGAGCGTCAAATTTCCTGGCTTTTTCAATGCACCCAAACTGCATCAATCACTTGACCACTCAACCCAGGTTGTAAACGTAAATTTTCGTCAGCTAAGAATCCTGTCCCCACCCTACAATCACAATATCCTGATTCAATGCTGATCTTGATTGCCAATATTTCACCATGATCCTGGGATATGATGTAACTTAACTCAATACATATATATATATATACACATACAAATATGCAATTGTAAGAATATATAAGATGTAACTACATATTACATATGTTCTTCAAATTATAATCAATCTTATATAAACGAGGATTCTATGCCTGATTTCCCAGTACCACGTTTCATTTTTGAGCCAATTGATGTGATATCACCCTTTCTTGAAAGCTAAATCTCAACTTTCGATGGTTATATCTGATTCAATCACCATGGTTGATGGTTTAAACATGTTTAAATCCCCATGAACATCAGAAATTTTCATCGGTCAATTTTAAATATTCATCAATCTTCTCATGTTTCTCCATTTTTCATGGCTTAAAGATGTTTACCCTCTGGTAAATTAACATGACGACCCTGGCAGTCATCGGGATTGGAAGATGAGTTTCCCCCAAAAAAATAGCTATTCTCAGGGTCTATGTTAATAACCCTCTGGTAAACGTTTACATAACTATGGTTCAAATCACCATTCTGAATGGGAAAATCCACTATTTCTATAGCCATTTTCCATGGCTAACTGTTAGTTGACCAGAGGGTAAATCATAGTATTTCACTATATAACCTGAATTAAGACCATTTGGGGAGAATATCCCTTACTAACCATATATTCCAGTGAGGGAGAACAGTGAGGTCGTTATAATTTACCCAGTGTAAATCCCCCCATCCCCCCCCCCATGGCAGGTCCTCGCCTCGCTGGAGCAGAGGTCCGAGGCCACCGAGCCAATCAGCGACTGATGCTCCGGATCCGCGCCCGCCAGCAGCAGCGTGGCCAGCACCTGCCAAGCTGCGGCCCTGTTTTTGCCATAAACCTTGGGGAAAATATGGGATTTTATATGATTTTATGGAATATTGACCAACAAAACTTGGTGATTTCTATGTTGGTTGATGTTTGATTTACAACTTAAAAAGCAAGATGAATTAGGATTCTGGATATACCGTGTTTTTAGTTTCAGATGTTGATTCAAAAAATACATTTGAAGTCTCAGATTTTCTGGTGAAATGGTCCATGTTGGGTCGCCAATGGCCATGTGAAATGACAATGCAATCCTCATCAAGCTTCTGGTAGAGCCATCGTTGAATCCAACGAATTGATGGCAAACCCCCATGGTTGACCGGTTGTTCGATCCATGTCTTTGATGATTACATCATGTGAAATCCCTGTTCTTGATGCTTGGAAGCACTAGTTTAATACTTCAGACATGTTTGGGTCCCCATTTTTTGGCTGGCCAAATCCATGTTTGAGGATCTCAATCAAAATCATCTCCGGTTCTATTCCCACTAAATCCCACCGTTTTTGATGGTCAAATGCTTAGATCATCCATATCTTCCACTCAACCGTGATTTTTTATTGACTTCTTATGATTTCTTGGGGGTGTTGTAAGGGCTGAAGATGCCAAGTTGGGGGCTCCATGTTTCGCCTTTTCCTCCTCCCTCCATCCGCCAAGTCGCGCTCACATTGCCACTGGCTGCGGCTTCAAAGACCGGCGTCTCGCCCACCTCCATAGGGGGCGATCTGGAAACACGGTGGAAACATTTGAAACACATGGGGGGAACCACACCTGGAAAAACATAGGGGAAAACCATAGGGGAAAACCATAGGGGAAAACCATGGAGTTATTCTGATGTGTGTTTTTGGATGTTCAATATTCACAACTTAATCTTGATGGTTTATAGATGTAGATGGTTTTCCATTCATGCCCAAATGCAGGAAACCCATCCTGGTTGGCGGTTTCAACCAAACATATCAAAGGTCAGTTGCGGCAAGTCGAAGTATCATCCCAAATGTAGCGGATAGAACATAAACACTGCGTGAAACCACCAGCCAGCACATATTTGGACAAAAAACAAAGTCTCCTGCAAATGTTGACTTAAAACAGACCATTGAACACAACTTAACCAATGCAGGGTGCCACCAACCACTCAAAGCCTAGGAGTGCGGAACCCCTGGAAAATCGGTCAGGCACAGCTTTGTGGCGGAAATGAGATGCAACATGATTTACAGATGGGATGATGTCCAATGAATAAACTCCAACAAACCTCTACAAACATGTGTTTAAATTTGTCTAAACCCCTATTCATTGATGTTGGTTCACCGGTTCATCCCCCTCGCGTTTCTTGGAATCTGTTTGCACATGTTTTTCCCCAGTATCCTGGTAGTTCTCGCCGATTCAGACCACTGGAAAAGGTTTATGTGATTCACCAAGTCCCATCGTTGCACGTAAGATACGGCTTCATTGACTTCTCCATTAGGCCACGCATGGCCACGCTACCAGTAATCTTGGACATGCTCCTGCCCTGTCACTGTGGTTAAAAAAATGGCGATAGAACATCACCAAGCGAAAAAGAAACAACATCTGAATCTGAACATGGGGGACTTCATTTCTCAGGTTGGATTTCCAACGGAAATTATACCTGCAAGAATGTCCTATATATTTCGATTTGATCCCATGTTTCATTCCCAGTTTTATTCTATTTTATCATGCTACAAAACGTGAAAAATGTGCAGGGTTGCCAATTTTTTGGTGCTAAAAACGTCAAAAAGAAAAGTGGTCAACCACATTCAACCACCATTTTTCATGATAAAACCATATAAAACCCATGTAAAAACCGACCCCCAATATGAACCACGCCCTAGCCAAGGTTTGGTAATCACTAGGAGGGGATAAAAACACATATTGGGGACCATAGACTGGGGTGTTTAATATTAGTTATTAGGGAGATGGGGTTGTATAGCTGTGTTTGTTGGTTTATTAACCCATCAAGTACGTTCGAACCACCAGAAACCCCAGTTAAGATATGTTAAGATAGTTGTAACGAACTTCGCGAACTGGGATTGGTTGATTCTCCCATTATATTCCCATTAGATCCCAACGACATACCATGAAATCAACCCAGCACCCGTCGGATCCCGTCGGCACCGCATCCGCCGAGTTGGGATCAGATTTGGCATCCAGCAGCCGCCGCACTTCGACCAGGTCACCTGCCGTGCCAAAGGATGGAGACTTCACTAATGAACATTGGTCTGCTTTTGGGATTTAAGGGATTCTATTGGGATTTGAATGGGATTTGAGATGATTTGAGGGATTCTTATGGAGATTTACTGAGATAATAATCAACATTTCATCGGATTTAATCAACCAAAATGGTGATTCAATGGGGTTTAACCAGCAAACACGGTCATGTAATGAATGAGAGATAGTAGTTCTATGACATAGCTATAGAAGTCATCATGTTTACTATGTAAATCACCTATACATGGGCCATGTTCCATATATGTTGTTTAAGATTACCGAAAATTAACACGGATTTCATCAGGATCTTACGGTGATTTTATGATGTGGGTAAATCTGAGAATGTGGAACACCCCAATTTAGTGCATTTTCAGTACGGGAGATCGGGATTAAGCGTCAACTTTGGGGGTAACCAATTCTCGGACAAACCGAACTTATCGGCGATTGTTTAAACCCGATCATGAGGGTTCAGACTTAACATAGATCTGGAAAACCTACTATTGTAGATCAATGTAGATCATTTTCTGAACGGGAAACCATGGGTGTTCCGCATCTCCTTGTATGTTTGCCCCACGGGGAATCACAATTTTTGCTGTTTAATCAAATCCCATTTTGCTGGTCAATTCCCCATTTAGGTGTACCCACTGAGGTCTAATTACTGTACCTCTGCATGACTGAGAACTGGCTGAAGTGATTCATTGGAAATGCTGCTGGGGGATCAGCCAGCCTGTCATTGGTAGTTGTGAGTTCATATCAGGCCTTGTATCCAACAGAAACGAGCTGCTAACATCCCTAAGCACAGAAAAACTACAGGTTTAAAATGATTCAAGCAGTTTAAAATAGTTAACAACATATCTTTTTTTTTCTAGTGAGCTGAGCCCTTGCAAAAAAGCAAAAAAGCAAAAGTCATGGCATCATATAATTCACCACCATCTCTCACTGTCCCAGGCGCCGATGCGAGCTGCGAAGGCCAAGGGAGATGCCTGAGATGCGATCACGGGCTCCTGAGGCGGGTCAGATTGGATCAGGAGTGATGGGATGTGGATGGATTTAATATGGTTTAATAAACGAATATGTACGTAAGAGACTTAAGGTGACTTAAGTATAGTGACTCAAAAGGTGATGTTTTGTTGTTCCATGAAAATGTGGATTTAAGGAGTATAATATGGACATGAATGGGATTTCATAAATCAAAGATGGAGATTGTTGAATGTATGATATAGGATTCCTGATTTGATTTAAAAACAAGGATTTCTTGAACAGCATAAGGGAGCATATGGAGATTGTTAATTAGTTGAGCCACTCGGTTGAGGATTTAACGGGGAGATATGTTCATCCTGAAAGGGATTGATCTGGTGAAAATTCATGGGATTTGACCGTGTAAGTCATGGGATTCTGCAGAAATAAGGGGTTGAACCAACCCAAATAGGGTGATTTAACCAGCACCACATGATGATTTAGTGGTGATTTAAAGAGTATATAATTGTTGGATATAATATGATATAATGAATGGTAATGGGATATAAGCATCCATCTATTTTTTTTCGGCCCCAATCTGCCAATGTATGGTCCCAAACATGTGTAAATCAAGGTTCTAGGTGGAGTTTAATTGGGCGGAAGGGATCCTGAAAAAAATGTGAACTAAAGATGTAAAAATCTATGAAGTGATGACCCCTAGGTAGCTAAGTTGGTTAAAACATGTTGCAAATACTGGGCTATCTGTGGTGGATGGTGGATATATCTATCGTCGCATGGGTTGTTTACAAACTTCTCGCTCCGGGGCACCAGCACCAGCCCTGACTGGTTTCTAATTCAAAAACCTTCAGAGGCGTCAATTTTGGATCATGATCAACTATTGTTTTGCTACATATTTGTTTTAACAGACCAACCAAGTATTGATGTCCTACAAAACATCTTTGGCACCCCAACCGAACCCTTCAAAAGTGGCTGTGTGTTAAATCAGTGGGTCGAGTGGTTGGCTCCAAACTTCAAAAGGAGGCGACCCGAAACAAACAAAAGTCATATCCTGCGAGTCACTGGAACTTGGAGATTGAAAATTGGATATCCACAAGATCGCGATATCATCCAAAATGAGGGAAAAAACGATCAAAAGCCACATGCATAGTGATCCCTGGAAGAGGGCAACAATCCAAAAAAGGTGGTGTTACGAGTCATGGGCCATGAATGTGGCAAACCAAAGAAATAGATTGGCCCCAATTCTACCAGAATTGGCTGGTAGAAACCAGCAATTAGAATGTTGGTTGTATACTAATATTGATATTGATAAGCAACTGTAGTCAACGGTTGTCTGATATTGCGGAGGTCTATGAATAGTCTGTCTGCTACAATGCTAAGGTTTGAAGGTCAGGGTTGCTCCTACACACCCCAAATACATCCAAATACCAGATGAAGATAATATAGGTTAGCTAAAGAGGCTCACTCACCCATTTCCCCAGCTTGTGCCAGTGATTCGCCTATATGAAATACGTTGAAGCAGCTCTCTATTTTGGTAACATGAACATTGTTCAATATGAATTTGAATGTATTGGATTATCATCCCAGTCGTAAGGATGGAAAAACAAAATGACAATGAACAACAAGGATGGTGGTCAAGTCTATATAATTTCATGATTAGCCTTCCAAGTTTCTTGGAATATCATACTGCCTACAAGCTCTAATTCCATGGTGCATATGTTGAAGACTGACAAAAATATATCGCATAGTTCCTCTTCCCCTACTAACCCTCATTCCGGTGAATTTGCAGTGGGGTCGCAACATACTTTATCCAGATCAATGATTGCCATCAAAGTCCATCAAGCTACAGTTGTGTAATACCCCAATTCTATCCCAATGATATCTCAATGATATCACCATAATACCTATGGTACAACATGGTACAACCATTTTCCATGATTGAAGGCACCATGTTTGATGGCTACATCATACTAAATCCCAATGCTTCCCCAGCACCGGAACCATATTTGATGCTTCAATCCCCATGTTCGATGCTTTCAAATCACCATTTCTGCTGGTGAAATCACCATCTCTGTTGGTGAAATCACCATTTTCATCCATTTTCTCTGGTAAAAATATGATAAACATATGGTACAAATGCCTCATTTTGGGCTGATGAAAGCTACCCATCCCCATTCGCAGCCCTGCGGTCCTCCGTGGTCTTCACCGCCTTCGGCGCCCGCGGCTCCGCGACACCCTGCGACTCCGCCACCGTGGAGAAGACGCCCTAAGGAGGGGCGGCAACGCGAGGCGACCGAGACCCCAGGAGAATAGCCACAGTAGATACATCATGAAATATCTATTGTTGGGGTATCTATGATTTGTATTGATTTGTGGTATCTATGATGTAATATAGATAATCTCTATTATTGGTGGATCTATTCTTCTTAGCTATATTAATGTTTGCATATGTTTGCTATATACAATGGGGGCAGGTTTGGGGTATCTATTATTCGCCTTTCTTCTACTACCAATTCTAAACTAAACTATTCCTATGATTATATATATATATATTTCTCATCGTTTTACCTTCTGGATCCTTTTGGTTAGCTTTCATGAAAAGCCTCCAGTCCGTAAAGGTGAGAGGTGCGGTTCCAGTTAGTCTGGAGACTTTGAATGAAAAAGTGAATCCCAAACCACATAATATGGTGGTTTCCTAAAATGGAGGTACCAAAAAATGGATGGTTTATAATGGAAAATCCCTATCAAATGGATGATTTGGGGGTACCCCTATTTTAGGAAACACCCATATTAGCCATTTCTTTGGGGATGATTCCCTAAGGATCAACCATGCCTGGGGCATTGCCCCAGGTCGCCCAAAAAATGTCCAGGTAGCTGGGAATATAGCGACACGGGGAATCCACATTTATGGTGGCAAGGCTGTGCCATTGGCTTCTCCGCCATTTACCCAACTCAGCCCCAGGTGGTCTGGGATCGGGGGATAGCCCAAGACTTTTTGACTGGAAATGTTGTGAACGTGATGCGAAAAATGATGGGATTTCGGGGGCTCAGAAGTTTGAAAACAACATAAAACAACCCCATCTGGTGCACCCCAGAATGAGCTGGATGTATCTGATGGTTAGACAGCTGTGGCGATAGGGTCACTGGCTCGATGGTTTGACAGTGCGAGCCGATGATTCTTTTTACACTTTTTACTCTCATGTTTCCATGGCCAATCTTAGGTACCCTACAGGTCTTTAGTCCTATTTTTATCCTTTTTTTCTTTTTCTTTTGGAGGGGGGCTGATCAATATACCCTATCATATATCATATGCCCCCCATTTATAGCACTCACATTGGCAGACTGCGTTGGTCTCGCTGGCACGATCTCCCGCGTGTGCAGAGATCGACCAACTGTTTTATTCTGTTTGGAATGCCACTGATGGAAGGATGTCGGAAGGTTGTGAATGCTGAGAACAACCAAACAAAGCAACCACAATCAACTTGTAGCAAAAGATGTATACAAAGCATTCCACTACTCAACCACTGCTAAGCTGTCCCCTTCCCCTCTGAGGCCAGAACCCTGGGCATTTCGCGCACTTTTAATGGGCGACGAAAAAGATCGTTGGCGTTGGCGGCTACACAGGTTACTGGTAGTACAGTATTGGTTAATATGTGTTAATATGTGTTAAGGATGGCTACTAATGATGGTGAATGATTGATGGCTAATGATGTTTAATAATGGTTTAAGGAATAAGCTCCCATTGATTCCCATTGAGATCTTCTGAGCTCAGCCGTGTGCAATTCATTTCCAGCTGATGTTGTCTGCAGATCTTGGTGATGCTTCGAAGCTGTGACAGGTGTTGCAAGAAGTGCCGAGGTACCCGGCAAAGGAAAATGAAAAAAACAAAAATCCTCGTGAGACAGTCGATCAACAACACATGACTGAAATGGCTGCAGGAACATGCATGGCATCACTATCTCATAGACTATTTAAATCTATTTCCATGTGAGAGCCTTGCATGAGCCCGGAAAAATGGGACGAACCAATAGTGTCAAGTCGTGTCAGCACACTCTATATACTCATGGCTAGGTACACAAAGCAACTCCAAGGATACTCACCTATTCCATTCACTAGTCCGCTTACCCAAGCATCTGTTGATACAGTATCCATTGATATCCATTGATATCCATTGATATCCATTGATATCCATTGATATCCCTTGCGTTTTGTTCGACGTTCCATTTTTGAGGGGTCATACTATGGGTTTGTCTGAAGATGGGGTGCCACCCAAATTAACAATGTTCATAGGGAGAGTGGATGCTAAACCAGTGGACTGCGGGGTAACCCATATGTGGTGCCCTGCGGCTTGGCTGCCAGCCGCCTCTCCATAAACTTGCCTGGCATGGGCCGATCCTACGCGCTGGTGCCCTTTTTTTGATCCCTTCCTCGTAATTTTTGACGCTTCCCAGAATCTCAGAAACCTTACATACCTGGGACCATTTAGGGGGATGGGATTATGTGACTGCGTCTTTGTTGGCTTACTTGCCTATGTAACTATAAGTTATAAGAATCACATAGAATCACCATAAACCCTAGTTAAGCTAGTTGCAAACCAACTTGGCTCACTGCGGAGCATCACATTGTAGCCAACTCCTCTACCATTTCCAGGATGCTCGCTGCTCCACTTGGTCATTCGCAGGGCTGCTTAGCTGTGACCCCCTACCGACCCATACATGACCCATACATCTCTCCTGTCGTGGAATGCCCCAAGATCTGCAGTGATGCGCGGAGTCTTTTTACACCAACGAGTTCTCGGTGCAGAGTGAACGTGGCAAGAGTTGAACGTGGCAAGAGAGATGGATGCCCTCTTCAAGGGCACTAGATCACAAGTCACAAGAGCCAAAAGCGTAGGAGCTCACCACCCAGGTTTCGGCTGGTGCGGAACAGCAAGGCCCCTTTCAAACGTCCTGGTCACCATCACTAGGAAACAGCTGGTGACTAGAATCATATGAAAACAAATGTTCAGTGAGATTTGTTTCCTGAAATTTGCTGAATTTCGTTGAATGTTCCTGGAATTTTCGAAATGGCGATCTACTTCCAGGGTGACCGGAATTTCCTTTCGGTTGTACTTTGACTCCCTACGCTTTCAGCTATGCAAGTCGTGCAGGCACTGCGGGTGCTAAGGGCCGCGGCTGCACTTGCGTCCATGCAACTGATGTCGGTTGAAGCCAGAGGTCGTTGACCTTAGATTTGCTGATCTGCCCTTGTGGATATTTATAGCTTCGGAAAATGGCTCGTTTGTAGATGATTTTCCTATTCAAACCTCCATTCATAGATGGTTTTTTCAGGTAAACAATGGTGGTTTTTCAAGGCTGTATTGGATTGCCACAGTTGAAGTCTCGCGACGAATTCGCAGAGTTGGTCGCCGGTGTCTTGAAACAACTCCCTGTCTCACCACTACGGAGATCAAAGATAGCAACGAATCATCCAAATCCATCCAAATCCAGCTCACAAAAAGTGGATTCACGTGGGTGAACTGCGTGACTGTTGGGGAATGTCTTCCCGGTTGTTTCCCTTTGTTGTGCTTTGTATCGACCACTCGCGGGAAGCCAAAAGAACAGGGCGTTTACTCCAACGTCCCATTGGTGGCTAAGAATCTCATCCAGTACCATCAGGGATTCTCAGGTAGCCCTTTACATTGGAATGGATTACTTATATCACATATCAACCAACAGTGCAATAGCAAAAATGTAAATCAAAGGGTAGCAACTACTTATAATGTTTGTAAGGGTGTGACATATTACAATCCCCCAACTAGCAGTTTGACCCTGAGCAGAATCCATCTTGGCACAATCTATCGGTCCGATTCTGTGTACCATTGTGTGCCCTACTATATCCAGTTCATAACGTTAACCCCCTTGAAATCCCCACGACTATGATACACTTCATATCTCTTATACTCTTGCAGCTATCACTAATATCATAATGGTAAGATATGATTATCATTGTGCTATCATCATTGTTGTTATTCTGATAATCGCTTAAAACATTATTCGTATCATCTATTTATTGTATCATTGTGGGTTTGAGGGGGTTTGTGCCCAAATTCATCCACTGATTCATCATATCAATGGCCATTTCAGGGACCTAACTTTGATACCATATATAAGGCCTTTGTACGGGCTATGTAAGGGAATGTCCCCACAAAATATTGCCTTTTTGCAGTACAGGACCCAGATTTTAGGGTCCGGAAATTCCCACTGATCATCATGTTTCATCATTTCTTCCTCTTGGAACCCCCTAATCAACCCTAGCTAACAAAGTTCAGTCAACTTCGCTATCTAAAATCCCTCACCTTGGAACTGCCAAGGCGATGTTCGTACAGCAATGCTTTCTAAACCAACCATAGTTTGATGGTTGGAATCCCACCCATCAAAATGGTAAGTCCTTGGGGATGGTGGATCCTATTTCTTTCCTAACATGATCCAGTTGATCCCAGAAAACAACTATATAAAACTACTATATATATATATATACTTATATATATATACTTATACATAGCCATCCTAATATTACTAATATGTTGAGATCCACATTATTTTACATACCATACCATGATCGTTCTTTTCCATCATTGGATGGTTAAAACTAAAATTAGACCAAAATCTCTGGTCTTATAGGGTTTTCATTTTGATCCATACCCACCATATGCAGAAAATTCCCCTCAATCTCTCCAAGTGACGCCCGGTGCCGCGCTGGGCCTTCGTTGAGGACTCGCTCTGCGGTTCGGGCTGACGCGGCTGACGCCGGCCAGGCATGGGGTGCTGGCGAGGCAGGTCGTGCTGGTCTTCAACATACTGGAAGTCCTCGGAATTTGGGACGGAAAATCATGACTAATACAGAAATGTATTGAAAAATATTGGAATGATCTATTCAAATATTTCACCACTATCATCTCACTATCATTGATGAGATGATGGTGGGAAAATGTTGGAATATAGGAATATGCGATCCAGTATGTGATTAATAACTCGTGAAGTCCTGGGAATTTCGGGTAGAAAATACAATCCTTACAGGTGAAATGGGATGTAAACACTTGGAGAATGGGATGTAGAGCATTTACAACTTGATAGTTTGACGTTTACAGCTCCAAACACCTTCTGAGACTATATTTGGAGTTGATTTTTGGGATCCAAACACCTTCTCAGATGGTATTTGGAGCACCGCGGAATGAGATGATCGCGGGAGCATATAGGAACAATATAGGAAAATTGTGGTAATAATGTTTGGATTCTTTGGGTAATTCAACATTGTGGTGTTTATGGGGATAAGAGCGGGACAGCAATGGGATGATATTGGGGTAGATATGAGATGATTATCGGTCCGAATTGGTGCAAACAATATTTTGGGAAAATGGTGAGATAAGAATGAGATAACAATGAGATAATAATGCATAATAATAAATATGGATAATACTGGGATAAGAATGGGACGCCAAAGGGATCTTGTTGGGATAATAATTGGCTGCCAATGGGATAACGTTGGGATAATAACGGTGATTTCTGGCAGTTCAAGATGTCAAAAAAACTATTCAAAACACACATGAAGCACAGTTCACCCACGAATCCCCAACCGGCTTGTTGCAATCCAATCCTGAGATATATCCTGGCACCCTGAGGGGGGAGTAAAAAAAATCGATGAAACTTGCATAAAAAAACTCCAGGAGACCACAGAGTGCTTCCCTGCCGTCCATAAGTTGCCAGTGAGGTCGGGCTCCCCTGCCGCCCGTAAGTTGCCAATGAGGTCGGGCTGCCCTGTCTCCCATAGGCCCCCAAGGGGCTCCCCTGACGCCAAGTGATGGGACTGCCCTGGCGCCTGAAAGTGGTCACCGTGGGGCTGCCCTGCCGGGGGTAGCTGCCATAGCTATTCAAGGTAGGCTGCATCAAGGGTCGCGCCACGGGCTCCGGAGAGCCGGATCTCAAACCGGGCGCAGTTGGGATGGGGGGAGACCGGGAGCCATGAAGCACTGGAGAGCTGATGGTGTGTCCAAGATACTGCGTTCGTGCTGTTGGGGGTGGTGAATAGGCGGGGCCCACGGATCGGCACAGCACTGGGTAGCCCGGAGAACGTTGGACGCTGCCGGGCGATTCGCTGTGGAGAGTAATTGGGGACCTCAGAGCTACGCTGTGGCCATCTGTGGCCCTAAGTTGATAGCCCCCTTCCATGGGAGCTATGGTCTCATGCAAACCCTAACTCCGATGATCATTGATCGTGGAGGATTGTGCATCATTTTGGGGGCCAAAAAAAAAATGGGGGCCCAGGATGTTTAGCTTCAGCATATCTACAATGGGAAGCAACCATGCGAGGCCATGCGAACGGGGGTTCTGAGCATTTGAAGTCGACCACCGGGAAAATCCCAGAGCTCAACCAGGGATGTCTGAGCAGGACAACAATGCGTGATGTCTAACCAGCAAAAACAGATGTAAGAAACAAACATGGACATGATATATTCCCATAAACATGGGGGATGTCTATGCCTAACAAGAATGAGATTCTGTATTTCAATCGACAAAAGTGATTAAAAACACACAATCATTATCTATGGGTCGAGAGAATGTCAATGACCACAAAGGCGCATGATTAGATACTTGAAATTACCAAACGTTTCAAAAATGCTGGGTCCCAGACCCAACATAGGGGCAACAATCAGCGACCACTGGCATAGTCAATACTGGCACCCAAAGAAACAATATCCCAAACCTTCAGTTTTGACACACACACACACACACCCGCCAAATGATCTGAACCCCGAAGGAAACATCATTTCATGATAAATACAGCCCAAAATGAGGCACGTCCAACCATTAAAATTAAAATAGAAGCAAAACAGTGTTTTCGCGGAAAGTATCGCACATATACATCATAGAAAATAAATATCCCCAAAGCGGAAAATTACACAAAGAATTGTGTTTCTTATATTAGAATGAATAGGTCAACATATATATTTAACTATATTTACATATAATTACAGAGTTAGGTATACATGTACAGTTAGTATACCTATATCACAATATTTTTTACATTCAATATACAAATATAATAATGCCCATTGAAGATCTTCTCCAACACAACGTCCACCCGCCAGGCCACATCGACACCATCCCCGGTGACGGCGGCACGGCCGGCACGGCCGCCACCTGCAGCGCGCGTTGACACGACTCCTGCGCCTTCACCGCCAGCTCCGTCCAGGCCCCGGCCGGCGCGGAGCGCCGGGAGGGCGCCATCTGCCGTGGGGTGTAGGTCATGGTCCTGGCACAAAACGCCATGGTTCGTGGGGGATTTTATAGGGATCTGATATGGATTTATATGGGACTTTAAATAGGGATCTAATGTTCAAAACCCCTGTTGATTGGGGTTATACGAAAGTAGAGTATCCAATATATTAGGGATTCACATGGTTTTTGGTCGGGTAAGCAAAACACAAATTAGAGTTGATAGAGGATTTACATGGATTTACATTTACATGGACAACAATGTTTGAACGGGATCTCATGTATTCTTGAAACTTTGATTTCACGGGTGAATAATGAGTCTTGTAACGGAATCTGTAAGGGACATGTTTGGTCAAAAAGATCAACCCCCCTGAAATGGATGGTGATACACCGGAATTGTTCCTCATTTTCCGGGCTTGGATAAGCTATAGCATTACTCATCTGGTTTCGCAAGTGGTTTTGAATATACCCGCAATCCCTTAGGCGGGAATGCAATACGTTGTAATCCACTTATTAATCTCAGTTAACCAATCCATCTGCCCTCCGGTGGCGAGAATGTCTTGGTTGTTCAGGTAAACATTGTGCTTACTTCGTCAAAAAATAAGACGAGGCGTTAGAAAGCCTCCAGTGAAAATATAGTATAGGAAATAAATCCAGGTAGAAAATTCATATGAATCAACATTCCTTTTGGTGGATCTAAGTCCCCTATAATATTTATATCCCCCATAACAAGAGTGCTTTGAAGATGTTTGAAGACCGCAGATGTCCTGGAGGATTGGTTGATGCCATATGGATCTTGCAGTCGTTGCATCGCTTTGACGCGCGCGACCGTGGCCACGGCAGCCACCACTCCAGGAGTGGGGGTGTACCTGTCAGGGCTTGGATGTTAGCAAGAAACAAAGGGACATTACTGTATAGCAATCCCAAAATGATAGATTTAAATAGATTTAGCAAAATCCTACTGAAATGGTGGTAGATTACCTCTCTCTGTTTGGTTACTATAAATTCTGGGATATGTGGTATGGATAAACTAATAGATTGCAATTCGCAAACCTGAAATAAGGCCAATCTGTATAGTATGTTTGGGTGTGGGTCAAAACCAGGCCCCCCTAAAATGGATTCATAATTGTAAACAATGAGCAAATCTGCGGTCCCTTGGGTCTCAAATGTTGGCTCTTCTTCATGTTTGCTAAAACATTCCAAATCATTACAATCATTGCAATAAGGCTTTTTTGTGCAACAACACTTTAAACAACTGCTTTTTTAGCCACTTCTTCTGGTTCCAGATAAACACAATAACTTGCAGGAAATAATTGAACACCATTTCAGGTGTGAGAAATTCACCAGCACACCTTCTTGAACAACGGCCTGGCTAGGGGATTTCCCTGGATTTCCGTTCACTAATAGCAAGTAACAAGCCCAACCAAATCTCAAATGGATTCCAAACATGCGACATAACAAAAGGAAAACATGTATAGGCTTCCACACGGAGCATAGTAAACCATGAAAATTGGGGGGCAACCTAGTTTCAAACAAAGGGCACACACTATACCTTCACGGCATGAGCAGGGCAGTTATAAGAAAGAAACAGCCAAATAAAACCCACTTTACCCGTGTGAGTAAAATGACCTTGTGTGTGTGTCTTGTGTTTTGAACGGAAAGACTGGTCTATGTTCAACCTCAAATTCAGGAACAACAGCCTGAAACTGTCCTTATTGGTCATCAAAATACTCATTGTTTCCCCAACCTGAACCTGAAAAGAGGGTTGAGTCACCTTTTGCTTTGGTCCTATGTTTTGTTGATATGGATTCTGAAACGTGTGCCCGGCAAGAAAAAATCATCATAATCACATTGAAAAATCCCCACATGGATTCAAAGGGGCATGGCCCACATTTTCAAGAACCCCCACCACCAGAACTTGTGATGGCTTCAATGCAACCTTTTGCGTGGCCTGGCAAATCTTCACCCATACCCAAACCCAAGTTGTCCATGTACGGTTTTGTTAATTACCCAAACTCACCGAAGCGTATGTAGATAGAAAATATTCAATGGGATGTGTGTTTCCCCCATTTACTTCCGCCTCCTCCATTTACTACTGGTGATCACCCTTGTGAATCCTCATTTTTCCTATCATGTCATGATCAAATAATTTCCATACGTGCATAGGTCTGGGTAAATTGTGATAATTCACTAACTTGAAATAAGACTGTATTGGGATAGTTCCCTTACTAACCATCATTCCAGTGAGGCCGTAGTGTGGTCGCTATGATTCACAAAAATAAGTGTAAATTTGCGATTGTTTTGGTTTATATAGTGAAAACCTGTCATTTTCAGTGCTTATGCCCCCATTTCCACAGACAAAACTTCCTATTTCACAGCTACTACCATATATGTATACATAGACATATCCTATCAACCCTCCATCGACAAATGTCAAACATTCGGAACAGCAACTTCATCCCACGATCTGTCATCGTCTATGTTTTCAAGAAATTATCCTAAATTACTTAGATGGGCCATGGCATTAGCTAGATGATTAGATGTTTAGAACCGTATCAATTATATACCCTCTGGTAAACTGTTACATAACTATGGTTCAAATCACCATGCTATTAATGGGAAAATCCACTATTTCAATGGTCATTTTCCATGGCGAACTGTTAGTTTACCAAAGGGTACAGTACTCCACTGCCCATCTAAGTGGGGCCCCATGAGGCAACGATGGCCACGACTGGGCATCAAAGTGGTACCGATCCACAGGTCCTGCTCCCCTATTTTTGAACCACACCATTAAATGCTCAAATGGACAGGGTCAAAAACCATTGGAAACATCCTTTCAATAATGATAATGTCCATTTATTACTATTATTACTATGATTGTTATTATGATTAGTAGTATTATTAGCATTATTATTATTACTATTATTATCATTATTATTATCATTATTATTATTATCACCCATCAAACACCATTGGGCATACCCATTGGGATTCATGATGGACTATGGTGGCTAGTAACCTCCTGCAAAAGGAACATATTCATCCAGTATATCCTCATTTTCTCGTACTGTGGGTGGTTAAATCCCCCCATGATCAACGATCAATCTCATGTTTGGTACTAAAACCCATGAGTACCCACTAATCCCAATTGTTGCCACTTGCGTTCCTTTTTTTCGGCTTAGCGAGTATCAAAACAAAAAAAACACCCACAAATTGCTTTAAGAGTAATACGAAAAGGTCTTCAAACCCTGGGATTCATCAATTTTTGATTGGTGAAGTCCAATTTTTCCTTGGTTAAGTCCCACTCTTTCCTGGTGAACCCCCAGCACTTGGTGATTGGGGTTTGTCTGAACATAGGGTACCCCTCAATTTTGTAGTTTATTTATATAAGTGCTTTATCATCATGTTCCCCATTAGTGTTGGTAAATCAATAACAAACCATCCCCAATTTTGACATGAATGGATGGTATAAACCCTCAAAATAACAAAGTATAGGTGGTTTATGACATTGCTTTGCAAATATACCCCTCTGGTAAACAGCCACATAACTACGGAAAATCACCATCTTTAATGGGGAAATCAATTATATCTATGGCCATTTTCAATAGCAAACTGTTAGTTTACCAGAGGGTAAGTCATCATAAAACACCATTAGTCATCATTCAATAACCACTATCAATCACTATCAACCACATGAAATGACCATTGTCAACCATTTGCTGCTGGTTAAATCCCATTAAGTCATCATAAACCACCCTTTCAGCCAGACCCATTTGGACATTTCCGGCCCGCTGGCGCCCGGCCTGGCCGTCCGTCCTGGGCTCACGTCGCGTCGACTCAGCGTGGCATCGGCGTCCTGGGCGGCGGCTTTCTCAGGCACCAACTGGGGGGGTATACACTGTGGATACCCTCGGGTGATTAAACGTAGCTATTGAAAATGGCCATTGAAATAGTGGATTTTCCCATTCAAAATGGTGATTTCCCATAGTTTTTTGTATGTTTACCAGAGGGTAGCAGGGATTTCGTTGGATTTAGTGCATGTCAAATGGTGATTTAAACATCCTCCAAAATGGTTGTATAATAGCATTGTTCATGGGGATACCATGGGACTTATATAGAAATATAAATATATAGAAATCACAATGGGAACTATGAAAATCCACGTCGTTTCCAACTCGGAAGTGATCTACACATGGTGGATTTTCATTTTTCCATATCTATGATCATTTCCTGGTAGATGCCACATTTTCACAGGCCATTGTGCAACTAATGGTCAGTTATCATGCGGGTATACTATTGAATACCACGTTTTTTGTTAAACAATCTATCCACCGGTCACCCACTTATTGGTTTTCCCATTGTATCCGGATAAAGTGGTTGGTTCAATCCAAGCTAAGCATTTTAGGCATACCGTAAATCCATGTAAATCCGCCAATGTTGGGGATCAACAATCATGTAGAACAGAAACGTCAAAAAAATAGACGGGTACTTTACAGTCATGTTGTTAGGACTTTGGTGTTCTATCTTCTTTGGAGGTTGCCATTCGATAAGAATAATAAGACATGTTCAACTTGCTTGTCCTATAGTACGGTTACTGAGTAAAATCATTGAAACTATTAATCATCGTACCAACTCCCAGCACTTGCTGATTTGTCTTAAGAAGAATGTGGACTTAGCAGAACAGTGAACCTCATCGATGGACATTGGAATTTCTCCTCCAAAACCTTGGATTTGAGATCTGTGAAATCTGTGGGAAAGATTGGAATATTGTGGCAATCTTATCCAATCATCATCTGGTGCATGTGACGCTTAGGTGTCTGTTATCCTAACTGGGTGGACCGGGACACCTGGATTGTGTCCAAGAAGCATAGTGTTATAAACCTAATTTGGTGCTGACCAAGGACATGAAAACCTGAACGCTTACCAAAAATACCCACAAATTGGAGTGCTTTGACCAGAAACAGTGACATGGTTTTTGAACAGACCGAAACACCCACGAAACGACGCATGGAGGTCGATAGCTCTAAGCTACGCATGGCAAATGGCATTGCTTTAAAACAACCGAAAAGTTGATGTCACCAATAAATGTGGGGAAAATCGGCTAAGCTAGTTTTGATTGAACACTATGGAACACTCAACAAGGCTGAAACACTGGAGAGCACGTTTTTTTTCAATTTTCTTGGTAAATGACATGATGTTCGGCAAACCCACAACCTATTCCTAAATATTTTTGGTATCATCTTTGCATAGGACATGCTAGGGCCGCTCCCCTGCTAGCTAGGTACCAGTAAATGTTTTCGCTTGAGTGTTTCGTTGAACCAGGAGAACTTCCACTACATTGATTCAGGCTTAGCCATGAAAACGAGGGGTTGCATGTCAAGGAAAAGAATGCCAGCAAACAAACTGGAAATGGATCCACCAATCCCACTCTATAAAGTTTAAAGTGAAGTTGTGTGTGTCTTGTTATTTTAATCCCGTTGGAAAGCCCACATCTATGGTGGGTTGAAGCACTATTGCTGCAATGTGGTGGCACCTATCCAGTTGCACTTTCGTTTCAAAACCAATCCCACTTTAGAAACATCCGCCATTAGGCCATCAGTGATAAAGAACCCGGTTTTAAACCAACTTAGCTATCTGGGGTGCATCACCGAAGTGGATTGCAAACAAGTTTCCTGACCCGGTCGCTGCAATGTAGCTGGTCTTGCCACCGTGAGGGAAATGGAGCTTGGCCGCCGTTCCAAGGTGCAAAGATCATCCACCATGTCTTTTTTGTTCTCCTGGAATCATTCAAAGATCATGTGTTGACGGTTGGGTCTGACAGTTTGCCTTTTCCGACAGCGGTAGGCACACGACTTACCCTGTTGACTTATCTTCAGCACTTGGACTATGTAGGATCATGGTTTTCCCTGCACTTTGAAATGATATGGGAAAACAATGATGTTAATAGGTGCTTTCATTTTGCTGCATGCTGGCATTGCACTTCATTTGCGCATCAAAACATTGTCAAAATCCTGCGGTCGCAGGCGCAATGTGGCCAAGGCACCGCTTGTGCTGCGCCCTCTTCGGGTTCTTCTTCCTCTGGTTTCACAAATTTTGGCATTTCTTCCATGGATCTCTTCCGATCCAGTTGTTTGGCCTTTTTTGGTGTTTGCTCTTCCATGAGTTCTTCGTCTTCAGGTTTCACAAATTTTGTTGGCAATTTATCCATCCTCTCCTTCGCCTCCATCATCTTGAGTGCGAGTTGTGCTACTTCAGCCACCGGCGGTGAAACTTTTGTTTTGGTTTCGGCTGTCTCATCCTTCGTTGTTTGCGCCGCCTTGGCAAGGTTCTTTGCAAGCGTACCGGCTTAGCAGCCGAATTCTACTACTTGGGTGCTGCGCATCAACAACACATATGGGAAAAGAACGTGTCATTGGAGCTGGGGAACATCGGGCACTGTGTGGGGATGCAAAAATTATTTGAACTTATTCGCAAGGAACAAAACTGCAAATTCAGATGCCAAAAGAGGCATACACTAGTCGGATGTAGGATGCCACCAACCAAGAAGTTGGGTGGGTCCTTCTGTTTCATCGAAATCCTCTGGACGAAAAACTAATCTTGGTCTCGCCTCTGGGGAGCAACAAAATCCATAGATTATGCGGTGACGTACTGGGCATCAAGATCACCAAGAAAATGCGAATTGCATTCTGCAAAGTAAATTCCGGCGCCCAAACATCTGATGTGGTATTATCATGCACTACCTACTGCCCGACCCGCTGTTTCTCAAACGTGATGGAACCAAAGTTTGATCTACGCAACAGCTGGGGAAAAAAACCTGTTGATGCCAAAACATAATGTTTTTTGGACATTTTATAAATTGTTATGATATGATATACTTCTGCATGGTGTATAGCTGGGTTCCCAAAAGGCCGAGAGGACCGTCATGGAAACTTTATCTGTTGAAGGCATTCCCAAATTCTATATGTGACAGCCACTCAAGCACAAGTAGCTAGAGGTCATTTCAGAAACCCTTTGTCCCAACAGTGTCGCTTCTTCTCACCTCCTCCATTCTGGGTTCTTTTCCTGCTTCTGCTCCTTGGACAGGTGGCGCTGAAGCTTCTGTTTCGGCTTCTTCTGCCTCCTTGTTGGGTCCTTCGGCTGTCTCAGGCATGGACGGTGCTTCTTCTGTTTCGACTGCCAACATTTTTGCCGCAACTGCCGCCTCAGGAACTTGTTTTACCTCCTTTGGTACAGCTTCTGTTTTGGCTTCAGCTGACCCTTCTTTGGGTGCCTCTGCTGCTTTGGCTAAGGCTACCTCTTCCTTCTGCTCTTCCACTGCCTCCAGAACTGGCTTCGGCTTAGGTTCAGCGTCCTTTTCCCGTGGCGCTTCTGTCTGCACTGCCGCTTCCGCGGTGGCTTCAAAAGCCTCTTCCCCGAGTCTCGCTTCTGCCACAACCTCCTCAGGTGCTTCTGGTGTTGCTGGCACCTCAAACGCTTCTTCTGTTTCTGCTGCCTCTTCCTCGCGTGCAACTGGCTCCTCAGCAGCAGCTGCGACTTCTTCTGTTGCTTCTTCTGCCTGTTCCTTTGGCTCTGCTGCCTCTTCAGCAGCTGCTGCAGCTTCTTCTGTTGCTTTTGCTGCCTCTTCCTTTAGTGCCGCTGGCTCCTCAACGTCTGCTGCAGCTTCCTTTGCTTCTTCTGTTGCAGCTTCTTTTGTTGCTGCTCCCTCTTCCTTTGGTGGTGCTGGCTCCTCAGCAGCTGCTGCACCTTCTTTTGCTACTTCTGCTGCCTCTTCCTTTGGTGGTGCTGGCTCTTCAGCAGCTGCTGCAGCTTCTTCTGTTGCTTCTGCTGCCTCTTCCTTTGGTGCTGCTGGCTCCTCAGGGTCTGCAGCTTGCTGTGGTTCTTCTGTTGCAGATTCCTTCAGTGCAGCTGGCTCCTCAGCAGCTTCTGTAGCTTCTTTTGTTTCTGCTGCCTCTTCCTTTGGTGGTGCTGGCTCCTCAGCAGCTGCCGCAGCTTCTTCTGTTGCTGTTGCTGCCTCGTCTTTTGGTGCCGCTGGCTCTTCACCAACTGCTGCAGTTTCTTCTGTGGATTCTTTCTTTGGTGCTGCTGGCTCCTCAGCAGTTGCTGCAGCTTCTTCTGTTGCTTCTGCTGCCTCTTCCTTGGGTGCTGCTGGCTTTTCTGCAGCTGCTTCAGGTTCTTCTGTTGCTGCTGCGTTTCGTGCTGCTGGCTCCTCAGCGTCTGCTGCAACTTCTTCTGTAGCTTCTGCTGCCTCTTCCTTTGGTGCTGCTGGCTCCTCAGCGTCTGCTGCAGCTTCTTCTGTTGCTTCTGCTGCCTCTTCCTTTCGTGGTGCTGTCTCCTCAGCAGCTGCTGCAGCTTCTTCTGTTGCATCTGCTGCCTCTTCCTTTGGTGCTGCTGGCTCCTCAGCAGCTGCAGCAACTTCCTCTGTTGCTTCTGCTGCCTGTTCCTTTGGCTCTGCTGCCCCTTCAGCAGCTGCTGCGGCCTCTTGTGTCACTTCCGCTGCCTCTTCCTTTGGTGCTGCTGGCTCCTCAGCGTCTGCAGCTTCCTTTGGTTCTTCTGTTGCAGCTTCCTTCTGTGCTGCTTGCTCCTCAGCAGCTGCTGCAGGTTCTTCTGTGGCATCTGCTTCCTCTTCCTTTGGTGCTGCTGGCTCCTCAGCAGTTGCTGCAGATTCTTCTGCCGCTTCTGGTGCAGCTTCCTTCGGTGGTTCTGGCTCCTCAGGATCTGCTTTAGGTTGTTCTGTGGTTTCTGGTCCATCTTTCTGTGGTGTTGCGGTTTCCTCGGCAGCGGCTGCAGCTTCTTCAGTTTCGTCTGCTGCTTCTTCTTGTGCTGCTGCTGCCTCTTCCTTTGGTGGTGCTGGCTCCTCAGCAGCTGCGGGTTCTTCTATTACTTGTGCTGCCTCTTGCGTCCCTGCTTCAGCTTCTTCTGTTTCTGCTGCCTCTTCCTTCGGTGCTGGTTCTTCTGTAGTTTCTGCTCCTTCTTCCTTTGGTGTCACAGGCTCCTCAGCAGCGGCTGCAGCTTCTTCTGTTTTTACTACCTCTTCCTTTGGTGCCGCTGGCTCCTGAGGAGCTGCTGCAGCTTCTTCTGTGGCATCTGCTTCCTCTTCCTTTGGTGCCCCTGCCTCTTCCGCGGCTGCTGCAACTTCTTCTGTTGCTTCTGCTGATTCTATCTTTGGTGCTGTTGGCTCCTCAGCATCTGCGGCAGCTTCTTCTGTGGCTTCTGCTGCAATTTCTTGTTTTGCTTCTGCAGCAACTTCCATTGATTCCTCTGACGCCTCACCAGCGCCTGCAGCTTCTTCTGTTTCTGCTGCATCTTCCTTTGGTGCTTCTGGCTCCTCAGCAGCTGATGCCACTTCTTCTGTTTCTGCTTCCTCTTCCTTTAGTCCTGTTGTCTCTTCAGAAGCTGCTGCAGGTTCTTCTGTTACTTTTGCTGCCTCTTCCTTCGGTGCCGCGGGCTCCTCGGCATCTGCTGCTTCGGCTTCTTCTGTTTCTGGTGCCTCTTCCTTTGGTGCTGCTGTCTCCTCCACAGCTGCGACAGCTTCTTGTATAGCGTTTGCTGCCTCTTCCTTTGGTGCTGCTGACTCCTCAGCAGCTGCTGCAGCTGCTGCAGGTTCTTCTCTAGCTGCTGACTCTTGGTTAGGTGCCGCTGGCTCCTCAGCAGCTGTTGCAGGTTCTTCTGTGGCATCTGCTTCCTCTTCCTCTGCTGCCGCTGCCTCTTCAGCAGCTCCTGCAACTTCTTCTATTGCTTCTGCTACCTTTTCCTTTGGCTCTGCTGCCTGTTCAGCAGCTGTTGCAACTTCTTGCATTGCTTCTTCTGCCTCTTCCTTTGGTGGTGCTGGCTCTTCAGCAGCTGCTGCAGCTTCTTCTGTTGCTTCTGCTGCCTCTGCTGTTGTCTCCTCAGCAGCTGCTGCAGGTTCTTCTGTTACTTCTGCTGCCTCTTCCTTCAGTGCCGCTGACTCCTCAGCAGCTGCTGCAGCTTCTTCTGTTGCTGCTGCAGCTTCCTTCAGTTTGGTTGGCGCCTCTGTAGCTGCTGCAGTTATTTCATTTGCTTCTGCTGCCTCTTCCTTTGGTGGTGGCTCCTCAGCAGCTGGTGCGGCCTCTTGCGTAACTTCTGCTGCCTCTTCCTTTGGTGGTGCTGAGCCATCTTCTTGGGGATATGAGATTCACTTCACCAACATTACATGATATTGGATTTGTCCAAAATAGGGTGAAATAGCCGAAATATGCCGAAATATTTGCCGTTTTGATGGGAAACAAACCAACGTTTTTTGAGGTACCCTATTCTTGGACAAACCCAAATGGTTGCAAGGGACCCCAAGACAAAGCCAAATACCAGCTAAAAATTGTATGTTTGGATTTGGATGGTATCAACTTGAAATCCTGTTTACATGAAACACTTGGGTCATCTTCTTGATGCTTCAGCTCACAACCATGATTGCACTACATGACCAATTGCCAGTTCAGTACCAGTCAAGTACCAGTTTGGAGTTTGGAACAATCAAAATACTGCCCAACTTGGATTTTTTTTCGCCTGAGCAAATCTCAACGGGCCAAACTGGCCAAACTGTGATTGTAACAAGCGGTAGAACTGAAACCCAAGGACATCCCTCATGTTCTGGCAACTCTTAACAGGCTCAGGATATCAAGTTTCGATCTGTAGAAAAAAATCATGCATGTGCAAACTCTGCGAACCCACGAAGGCCCTCTGCAAGATCTTCAAGCCTTTGAACAACCTGTCTTAATGCAGTAACTAGAAGATACTAGAAGGGTAGATGCGATCCAACAACTACATCAGTCATGAAACTGCAGCGTTTCATCCTGGTTCAATCTCCAAGTCTCTAAGCTTTGCGTGATGTCCAAGAATGGGGGACGGGTTTCCCTGTAGATCATATGGTGAAATTGGACGGAATTGGGCGTGTGCATTTTTTTGAACATACCAATTTTCTTTGTACTAAAAATGTGGGCAAGAACCTCAATTCGTTCATTGAAACAGAAAGAATTGATGGCACAAGCCCAATCTTGTTAGCCAAAACATGTCAAACATCTTATCATTTTTGACACCTGGTCCGACTAGCCTTTTTTGTAGGACATGTTTCTTGGCCCAAATATGTCACTTGGTCCCAGATAGCCAAGTGGTTCCTGGTGAGAGATCCCGCCACCCTTCCCTGCAAAGTGTTCCACCTCGACGCGTTCAATGGTCGACTGTTCTTCTTTCACCAGCCTGGCAAAAAGAGCTGGGCCAGGGCCAACCAGTGATCTTTTGATGTTTGATTTCCAAGGATTACCCAAGCAGAGCGGATGATGAAATGTAACTTATAAA
This sequence comes from Symbiodinium sp. clade C Y103, assembly GCA_003297045.1. Classification (NCBI taxonomy): domain Eukaryota; class Dinophyceae; order Suessiales; family Symbiodiniaceae; genus Cladocopium; species Cladocopium sp. clade C. Next base: position 117,224 of record BGPT01000403.1, read on the forward strand.
TGGTTGAAACTTGGGATTTCCATCTTTATGTTCAATTGATTGAGGTTTTTAAAGGCCGCGGATTTGCCTCGCCAACTTGACTGTCGGATGTGGTCCCCTCTGCTGACAAAGAATGAGCCCCTTTCCCATCCCATGCCAAAACGATGGATTTCTTTGGTACGTTAACCGCGACGACATCAAAATGTTGTTGTTGAAATCATGGCCCATTTACAGATGATAGACATCATACTCTACCTATTAATCATGGTGATTTTCCAGTCAGCAAACTGTGAGTCACTACCAGATGGTTTATCTATATCATTTCATATAATTTCATATCTATAAACCATGGCTTTCCCCATGTTTCCCCCATGAAATATAGGGACTTCCATGGCCTCTCCAGGCAGTCCGCCATGCTGTTCTCAAAGCCCGTGCGCCTCGGCGCACGGCCAAACTGCAACATGGCTACGAGAAATCCACCTTTGTCCAATGATAAGTTTGAACGCGAACTTCATATGGGAGCAAAAGATCATGATGTAGAATGGTTTCTTTCAAATTAACAATTATCCATACTCAGCCATTGATAAGTTCCATCATCTAGAAAGGGATGCAAAATCATATGGAACGTCCAATTGCCAGGCAATTTTTTTAACAGAGGGTACCCAAAAAATCAATGATTTGGACGAGGGATGATGAGGGCATGAAGGGGGAGGAACGATCGAATGATCGCCGTTTAGGAGAAACATCATCAACTCATTCAATACAGCCTTGGGGTGTCCAAAAATATTCGTATGTTTTCAAATGTATTCATATTTTTCAATCACGAGATACCCAAAGAAAACTATTCATGGTCTTTTAGACATAATTATCCCAATGCAAATATATATTTGAACAGTGTTTTCAGATCCACTCCGCACCAAGCTACACCACTTGGATCTGCTCCTCAACGGTCTGCACTGACCTGAGCAAAACGAGGAGTGGTTCTAACGGTGCCAGTGTGGGTAGAATATGACCATAACATGTTGAACATGTGCATATCCATGTGAACATAGATCTATGTGTAATTACATATGATTGTATAATATGTTGCATATGAATGATACATATTTGTATGCAATGTGATATCTGATGTCTATGCTTTATATAATGCATAGTATGTGCGCAACTGGTGGTTCCTTGGAAACTTTAACCAATCTTGCCCATGTCTGATGGCCAACCCCAAGCGCCACACCTCTCGAGATCTGCCTTCGACTGCACCAACTTGGAAGAAACATCTTCCAAGCCCCCCTGGTCGCACCATCGCCGAAGGACCATGGGATACGGCATTTGGGCAACAACTGAAAACCAGCCAAACGGGATCAAATGGGGGCTTTCAACCAGCCCAAATGGGGCATTCTTGCTATCCAAAATTATCCAAAAAATTAGGATTGAACCGCCAAAAAGGGCTTGACTTCACCATCAAAACAGCCATGGAAAGTTCACCCACCCCAAAGAAGTGGAAGCAGCAGAATGACATCGGCTTCGAATGTTCAGCAGATTTCATCAGCCCAAATTCACTGCCATCAGCAGGTGGTGCAGGCAGAAATGAATCTTGTTCCATCCAGGCGAAATCACCTAATTTTGACCGATAGATTCATATTGTTGTGATCTGCGTCAAAAAAACAATCAACTATGACAATGTAACTATGATATATCAGATAACTCAGCCAGAAGTACTCATAAAGGAACCGTCAACAACTCAGCCACTTATCATAATAACCATTACAGTAGTAAGTCAGCCATGAATTGATATATCTTGTTCTGGGAAAATGGACATCATCGGGCAGCAAATCTGGTTCCTGCCTGGAGCTGGTCGCACTGAGTGTTCAGAGGGCCACTAGTCGATTCCTTCGCCACCTGCGACGGGTGGGCTCAGAGCTTTCCATGGAGAGAGACCCATTGCTTTCCCAGCTTGGAGGCCCACATAGACCCATTGGTTAAAGAAAATCATGTTCCCGTTGGCAGCCTTGGCATGGCACACACCCATTCGCAAATGGGGTGGTTTTTCCTTGTTGGGCTTGTCGACAATTCTGCGGGTAATGGCTGGTTTTCCCCGGTCACCCCCTATCTCATCTCAGTCCCGAAAAAACAGATGTCCTGCAATTTCCAGCTGGGTTTTGTCTTATCCCACGAACTCAAGTAAACCCATCTATACCTATCCAGTATGGATAAGAATCCGATAACTGGGTATATGATAAATACCTATCTTATCCCATGGATCGTATTATAAATACATAAGAATAAGTGTGTTGTATTAGACATACCTACGGAAAGTGAGGTAATTTTTGCCGTAGTACCTATCTTATCCTGTCAAAAAGTAAGTGGTTTTATAGCAATAAGGCCATCAACCTATGCCCAGTTTCAACCGACTGCATCCGATGACTGGGCCTGGATCTCCTGATGGATCTCAGTCCGATGAGTCTCGATGACATTGTGGCAGCTTTTCAGCTCCTGCGCAAGCAGCGATTGCGAACGAATCCCTGTGAAATCCTATGGATTCACAGCAGGGATCTAACATCCAAATTTTGGGATGTTGCGGGAATTCCACCGAGAGAATCTGGGGAGAATGGATGATAGATGATGATATTGTGGCAAACCCAATGCCACAAACCTTCCGCTGATACTTGAACTCCGACCCACTTCTCGTAAAAATTGGGCATGGACTATGGTTTGGGGTTTACCACTATGGTTTTGGGATCCGACCCCATTGAATGCTCCATCAATTATATCTCCCACTACTATATCCCCAATTTTGCTTCACAATCTGCAAGTTTGTTGCTACTAGTATGTGAAAATCCCCCAACTCCGCAACAAGAAGCAAAACGACAACACGTATCAATAAGTATCAGCAAATATCAACAAGTCCACATTGTTTAAATATGTGGAAACCCCAATAATGAACCATCCCATTGACCAACCATTTTGGGGGTCAAAAAAACATCCCAAATTGGGGATCAACGTATATTATTGGCTTTACCACGACATTAACCCATATAAAGCCACATCAAGACCACTACAAGTACCATGAACTTCCATCTTTGGTGACTATACTGTACCCTCTGGTAATTCAACAGTTTGCTATTGAAAATTGCCATTTATAGTTGATTTTCCCACACAAAATGGTGATTTTCCATAGTTATGTTAGTTTACCCGAGGGTAAATTACCATAAAATCCCATTGTTTGGTCCCCATTTGTCATCCCGCACCTTGCGCAGGTCATGGATTTGCTGCGCATGCCGCTCCACCCTGTCGGCCTCTTGTGTAGCTTCTGCTGCCTCTTCCTTTGGTGCTGCTGGCTCCTCACCGTCTGCTGCCGCTTCTTCTGTGGCATCTGCTGCTTCTTCCTTTGGTGCTGCTGGCTCCGCAGCGTCTGCTGCAGCTTCTTCTGTGGCATCTGCTGCCTCTTCCTTTGGTNGCTTCTTCTGTGGCATCTGCTGCTTCTTCCTTTGGTGCTGCTGGCTCCGCAGCGTCTGCTGCAGCTTCTTCTGTGGCATCTGCTGCCTCTTCCTTTGGTGCTGCTGGCTCCTCAGCGTCTGCTGCCGCTTCTTCTGTGGCATCTGCTGCCACTTCCTTTGGTGCTGCTGGCTCCTCAGCGCCTGCTGCAGCTTCTTCTGTGGCATCTGCTGCCTCTTCCTTTGGTGCTGCTGGCTCCTCAGCGCCTGCTGCAGCTTCTTCTGTGGCTGCATCTTCCTTTGGTGCTGCTGGCTCCTCAGCGTCTGCTGTCGCTTCTTCTGTGGCATCTGCTGCCTCTGGCTTTGGTGCTGCTGGCTCCGCAGCATCTGCTGCAGCTTCTTCTGTGGCATCTGCTGCTTCTTCCTTTGGTGCTGCTGGCTCCGCAGCGTCTGCTGCAGCTTCTTCTGTGGCATCTGCTGCCTCTTCCTTTGGTNCTTCTTCCTTTGGTGCTGCTGGCTCCGCAGCGTCTGCTGCAGCTTCTTCTGTGGCATCTGCTGCCTCTTCCTTTGGTGCTGCTGGCTCCTCAGCATCTGCTGCCGCTTCTTCTGTGGCATCTGCTGCCACTTCCTTTGGTGCTGCTGGCTCCGCAGCGTCTGCTGCGGCTTCTTCTGTGGCATCTGCTGCCTCTTCCTTTGGTGCTGCTGGCTCTTCAGCGTCTGCTGCAGCTTCTTCTGTGGCATCTGCTGCCACTGCCTTTGGTGCTGCTGGCTCCTCAGCGCCTGCTGCAGCTTCTTCTGTGGCATCTGCTGCCTCTTCCTTTGGTGCTGCTGGCTCCTCAGCGCCTGCTGCAGCTTCTTCTGTGGCATCTGCTGCCTCTTCCTTTGGTGCTGCTGGCTCCTCAGCGTCTGCTGCAGCTTCTTCTGTGGCATCTGCTGCCACTTCCTTTGGTGCTGCTGGCTCCTCAGCGTCTGCTGCAGCTTCTTCTGTGGCATCTGCTGCCTCTTCCTTTGGTGCTGCTGGCTCCTCATCGTCTGCTGCAGCTTCTTCTGTGGCATCTGCTGCCTCTTCCTTTGGTGCTGCTGGCTCCTCAGCGCCTGCTGCAGCTTCTTCTGTGGCTGCATCTTCCTTTGNCTGCCTCTTCCTTTGGTGCTGCTGGCTCCTCAGCGCCTGCTGCAGCTTCTTCTGTGGCTGCATCTTCCTTTGGTGCTGCTGGCTCCTCAGCGTCTGCTGCAGCTTCTTCTGTGGCATCTGCTGCCTCTTCCTTTGGTGCTGCTGGCTCCTCAGCAGCTGCTGCAACTTCTTCTGTTGCTTCTGCTGCCTGCTCCTTTGGCTCTGCTGCCTCTTCAGCAGCTGTTGCAGCCTCTTGCGTTGCTTCTACTGCATCTTCCTTTTGTGCCGCTGACACCCCAGCAGCTGCTGCAGCTTCTTCTGTTGCTGCTGCGGCCTTTTCCTGTGGTGGTGCTGGCTCCTCAAAGGCTGCTGCAGCTATTTCATTTGCTTCTCCTGCCTCTTCCTTTAGTGATGCTGGCTCTTCAACTTCTTGTGTTGCGTCTGCTTCCTCTGGTGGTGCTGGCTGCTCAGCATGTGCTGGAGCTTCCTCTGTTGCTTTTGCTGGCTCTTCATCAGGTACTGCCACTGCGGCTTCTCCTTTCACTTTTGCTGCTTTCGGCTCTCCTGCTGCTGGCTTGACAAACTGGTCCATACGCTTTACAAATCTTTGCAGCCGTTCTTCGATGGACACCTCTTCCTGAACTGGCTTCACCGGTTTCTCCGACCTCTCTGTCCTTTCGACATGCTGCACACTACCTGGCAGTATGTCACTGCTTGCAGCGCTGCTTTCAAGCTGGCTGCCTGTAGCACTCGTCATGGTGCCACTGCCACGGGCATCCCTCAACGTGCGCAACATGCCCTTCCTGTCATTCTTGTTTTCAGCCTCCTTGCCTTCATCACCTTGGCTTTCGCCCTCATCCGTGGTAGAAATCCACAGGCCGATCTTGGAGCGGGCATGGGCCACCATCTCTTCAAAGCTTTTGGGTCTCAAGCCACTTCCCGTACTCCCCACACCTCCGGTGTTCTCTGGCGCATCGGCGCGAGGAGTGGTCAGGGGAGAGTTGGGAATCGCTTCAAGGGCGAGACCCTCATCAGCTGCACATTTTTGCAAGTAAACATGCAGCTTATCTGGCACATTACCTCTACCTCCGCTCATCATGGATCACTGGACGGCATCTGATACTCTGATTGAGCCAAAGGTCGGAGATGATGGAACTTGCCTTCAGATTGGAATGGATCGAAGTTTGAGGTGCTAGGACCCGCCCATGTTTATCAGTCTGGTCAGTTTGAATCCCTTCACCTGCCTTTCACCACCCTCAAGCCTCAAACCCCTGGTTTTACCTAGACCTAGATTGGATCTTACCAGTCTGGGGGCTCATATGTGGGAATCTATGCAATAGCAGGGGTATGGAATTACTACGCAACCAGAAGTTTGATCGGTTGGTTCATATGAGTAGATATATGATATATGTGCATGTATATATATATATATATGTGTCACCCTAGTTATAGGGCCTTATATCCCAACTTATGTGGCTTTACAACCCCTATCCCTGAGGTCCGACAGGGTGAAACCCATCGTGAAATATCCAGGCTGCCCCTGGGCGCCGCACGCGCGGGGGAGTTCCTCGCTCTCGTCCATGCGGGTGAGCAGTCGAACCACCTGGCCGTCTGACGAAGGCAGCTGATTCCAATGGTGATTAGACCGTCCAAAATGGATCAAAATGGTGATTTAACCATCAAACATGATGATTTAACCATGAAAAAGTGGGATTTAACCATGAAAAAATGGGATTTAACCATGAAACATGCTCGGATTTCATACAGTGTTAAAATGGAAGTGTAACTGATATGAGCGAGGGATGGGATCTTAACCATTGGATGGTGCATCCCTTGAACCTGATGGCCCCAGGAAACGCACCCAGGTTGAGTCATTGCAATTTCATGAGGGATATTACGAGGGGGATACTATGATCATAAATAATGCAAGTGCCACTGTGCTGCTTAATAACCACTGGAGGAAAACACAATCACTTATATTCATAGCACAGTGAATGGATTCGAACATTTTGACGTGATTATGAAGCACTTAAGATTCCAGAATGCACATCTAAGTAGATATAATAAATGGCCATTGGTGCAGAACCATTGCAACCATTCATCATTCATGGGATAACAGGCGGTCAAGACTACTTATAAGACAAAATGCAAACCATTGGACGGGATACTAATCGCGACACTTCGGGTAGATTCTTAGCCAGGGTATAGAAATATGATATTTGGGCTGTTATAATTTATCATCCCAGGAATGGGCAAGTTGTACATCGAAAACTTATGCAGCCATCACCCCGCAAAGAAAAACCATGGTGGAAGCATGGCTGTTTGCATCCTCAAAGCGACCAACCACTTAAGCAATTTCATGGGCATTTTTCGTTGTTTTTGTATATGCCTGATGGTTGAAGTGCTGACATGATAGTCAATGCCTCTCTCTCTCTCTCTCTTTCTCTCTGACTACCTCATATCTTTTCAAAAAGAGGGGCTTATCACAAATAGCATCTCCTACATTTAATCAATCAAAGTAGCTTGACTGATTATGGGCTAACATCACATGGCTGGCCTCAAACCAGGGGCGCATCCCCCCATTTTTTTTTGGCCAAGCATTGCTCTATCAACCCATCTAACCAGGTTTACACAAGATGTCGAACCCCTGTTGCATTTTGAACCTTGAGGTAAATCATGGTAAATCCATGTAAATCCTCTCAACTAAGCCATAAGTCCATCAAATCCATGCAACTTCTGATTTGTGTTGGTTTCAAGTTTCGATCATTAAAATCCAGCTATTTGCTGATCAAACCCAATGAACCATGCTTAGATCACCATTTCTGATGGTTCAACGCGCATTTCTGATAGTAAGCTTACATAACCTAACCCTTCCTGACACTAAAATCATCATTTTCCCCAGTCATTTCCCCAGATTTTTGCCCCCGGACGTTGGTCTTGAACCGCAGTGCGGTTAAGGTTGAAGGGCGGGTCAGCCCTGGCACAAGTTTGGTCCACCAATTATAAGTTGTTGGTCATCAACCAGAAATGGTTATTTTATGGGACTTCAAGGGCGATTTCATGGAGTTTATATATGTGTGTTGGTTTGGAAAGTCCCTTAATTATACAAATTATAGCAATACCCCTCATAAAGATCCACAAAGCCTAGTTAATCAAGTTACGTACATGAAGAATATCTTGCCATCTATGAATCTAGGAAATCAACGGGCCTAAAAGCGTAGAGAAATGTCAATGTATGTCAATGTAGTGATGTAGTAGTACCATCTATAACATGTCTGTCTGACTCGCAAGAAGAGGAGAGATATGTATATATACATATATACATTTGCAGATGCAAGCTAAGTTATTTGCATACAATGGTGGGGCCCCCTCAGAAATAAATTGATGTATATCTAACAAACCCCATTAAGTAGCTATATTCCCATAAACATCCTTCTTAATCCTCGTCAATCAAGCTATGTTCACCAACTTAGCTATCGTTCGGGGACCCCGAGCATGGTTATCAGGTCCCTGGGTGCCAATCTAAGAGACCATCAGCATGGCTGCTTTAGATAATTAGGGGTGATGCCATTGGTGTTGCGATTCTCCGCGTGCCATGCGTGACATCATAGAAATTTAAGGATGGTCCCGGATCCCACAAAAAACACTACCTTATGGATTGCGATGATTGCTATTACTAAGCATCTACCCTTATCAAGCCATGCTTTTAGGATCACCCAAGGACTCCTGGATAACTTACACTATATAATTCCACCAGATTTATGATGACTTGAGACCACACAGGCAAACCATCGCCGTGCAAGGTTTCAGTGTGCCAAAGAAGCAGGCTCCTTGTTATTTTGGAAACATACACGTTGTAGCAGTTTGTATGTGCTAGCAGAACCTGCGAAATGAAAAACATTGGATTTCAATAGGCTGTCTATGATCAATCGCTAGATCTATATACCACATTGACATCTAACATCACAAGCTATGTCCTCCCTGGCTTAAGAAACCCTCACTATGAATTTGGGGGCTTACCCCCAGATATATAGTGATAAATTACTCCCATCACCCTAATATGAAACACACCCTACATGGTCCCAATTATGTCTAAATCTTCCACTAACCCATGGTTTCTGGGCGGGTGCTTAATATTTGGGGGAAGGGATTACTACCAAAATTGGCACCCCCTATTTGTCCAAACAGCTCTGTGTTTCTTGCCCCTTTGATCACCCAAAAAAACCACTCGCCTGCCAGTTTTTTCGTGCTTCTTGCCTCGCTCCACGGTCAGCATCACGCGGCAAGCGAAATCAAATGAGCATGGAAAGAAAACACATATGTTTAAGAGAACCATTTAAATTCAAACAGTGTTGTCAAACAATTTGTTTGAAACAAAGAGTGTTTTGGTGTATGGTACCCCCTTGCCAGACAAGTCGTTTGAAAGCAACATATAGCAACACTAAAGGGTTGCACAATGAATCACAATGACAATAGGAACATATTGTAAACCAAAAAATATGTGATACTTTCCTGGGAATGCCTCCCACCCTGTTGACAAAAAATGCAAACAAACTGTAATCTCTTTCAAGGCCCACTAAACTCATTTTTCAACAAATTCCAAAACAGCACTGCTCCAATCTGGGTGAAGCGTCTCTTCTTGGTTCTCAAATGGTGAAACGAGGCACCCATATGTGCCATGGTCAAAACATGGCAATTATCTGTAATTACATGGGTTATGGTCATCCAATCATTATCAGGAATCCAAACATAATGGGTCAATCGATCTTAATCAACATCGAATTGATAAGATAAAGATCGATTGACCTATGGGATATCAACATCGATCTTTAATCTAAATCCCTATCAATATCAACATGAATTGATGATTCCCACCCCCCCAGGACTGGCTCCGAGAGCAGGGCGAGATGCCGTGTCGCCATGGCCATACAGGCAGATTTGTAAAAGCAAGACATGGGGAATATGGCCGTGGCCTTGGGATAGCGTTGAGGGTTGGCTTGGGATTTATGATCCACCTAATTGGGAAACCTTGGAACAAATGCTATCCATACATGAAATTTGAGTTGGATTTCTTATCTTGGGATGCCTTGCAAATTGGAGATGTCACCACCAAACATCGGGATATTATCCAGATCTCTCTATGTAATCTTAGGTTCCCAGCCCAAAATGCATAGCTTGTTTGTATTGTATACTAATTACATAGCCATTTTCCAACAGTATGCCAACATGTTCATAACCCAAGCGACCAACCAAAGGTTGACTCCTCTAGCTGGCAGGGTGTGAACTTCATACCATTTCTGACTGGGCTTGGGCCCATCGCTGTCCTGCCTCTCCTCTGCTATACATTGTGATTGGTGAGCCCAAGCTCCAGTTGTGATGGATTCTGCTTGGTTGAAAGTCCATTTGCCATGGTGGCTCTTGTTTTCCCTACTTCTCCACGTTGGCATGTTGGCGCCAATCGTTCTCCCTGATACAAATCATAAACACGTCGAGAACATAAACAAAACCAAGACACCACCCAGGAGACAAACCATTTCTGCTTGTCTCTCATCTTTGGTCGGGATTTGCTCTCCAACCCTGTTGTATTGTTGTCGTGTATATACTGTGCGACACTATGTTACACTCACTATGATATACCAACATATACCAACTACTACTTTATATTATATCTGAAGTCTGGCTCCTTACTGTTGGCCCTTTAGGCTGCCCAACTAATTACTCCTCTTTCACAACTTGTGATGAGCTCTCATGTCATGCTAAAGGACCTGCGCCGTTCTGTTCTGCGCGGTTGAAACTGAGGAAATGGCGAAATGGTGAACATCTGGCAGTGGCTTTTGGGATTCTCTTGGTTGAATTAAAGTGGGGAAGCGGATTTGGAATAGAGATGAAAATAAATCATTCCGGATCTGAAGTATCTTAAGTGGTTGTTTTGGTTTAGATTGGACTTGACTGCTTTGACATGCCCTGTGGCTGAAGATGATGAGTCTTTGATGGACCCTGGCACGGTTCAACATGGAGCCTTCAGCAGGCACGTGCCATCAGGGTATGGAGTGGGTGCTCTCTTAATTCTATTATCATGTTGATTTGTTTTTGACATGTTGGGTCTTGCGACCCACACTGTGATTTCAACTTTTTGTTTGAACGACTCGAACTCGGAACTTCAGCTAAAGACAAATTAGTATCTGCATATATCATGTTTGTTCTCCACCATTGCCGAAGCAGAACCCCTGGAAATCCGTTGGAACTCATGATGATGCTGCCCCGTTCATGTAATGCCAAACGGTCTATCCAAAACACGACCAACTCCCAACTCAAACTTCACTAAACCCTCAGAATCGACCTTGAAGCCCGTTACCTCCTTAACCCCTTACCATCTTGCCTACCGTTTCTAGGGGAATCGCCATCTTTAGTCAAACCTCAGCTACAAATTGCTCACATCTTGACCAGTGCCACCAGTGGTTCTCAAATAAGAAGATCACTCGCCTCCCAGGGTCTCTTTGGCGAACATGGCAAAAACACTATCTCAAAAAATCCTCCAGTACACTAGCATAATTAGATAGATGAGATATGGGAAAGCAGAAGCATTTGTTGTCTCTATATAGTCTATGTATATCTATATGTATCTGTATATCATTGTTTTTCCCCACCATTGGTATATCATTGGTACCAGTACATCAATATCGCTTTCTGGGAAACCGATGGATTTCCGCTCTTTTTGTCTCGCGAAGGTCACCGAAGGGTTCACCTCTCAGCAGTTTGGAACTCAAGGAGTCAACACGATTCATTGGGATTCATTAGGATTTAATGGAATTTAATGGGATTTTATGTTTGTTCCATTTTGTTTCAATGAATTTCTTCTTTGTGATATCTGCAATTTCCCTGGGTCTGTTTCCAAACATCGCAAGTTTGGCATGCTTTGGCTGCCTATTTCTCTACATTAATTCTACAGTATGTGTCGGTCTGATTTCTATCATCGTTCCATCAAAGCTCAGCAAACGTTCCCCCACACACCCGGCTGATAAATGTTAACCTCCTGTAAACAAACATGGCGCGCCGGAAAATCACCCTTATAGATAACTTCCTGTCCTATGCAATATTGATAGTGATCACCGTTGAAATTGTCCAACCTTTTCCATTGCCATGTTCGAGTTCCGGAGGGTAACTCCATTGATATTCAGTTATTATCCCATTGTTGTCCCTATTAAACCATATAAAAACCGTCTTAAACCACGATTCGACCACCGTTTTTGAGGCACTGTCGCAGCTGTCTTTGTTTTCCTCACAGCATCAAATGGTGCCGACACTCCACGCATCGCGGCTGTGCAGTGGCCAGGCTAACACTTCGGTCAGATTTGTGTATGAGGGTGTGCGGTTCAGAACCAGCTCACAGCAACTTCTTGATGTTGTAGGCGCAGATCTGCCCCTCAATCATGGTGTGGTCCTCACGCGTGGAGCTGAGTTCAAGATACCATGGGTGTATCATCAATGATTGATTTGGTCATACCCTGCAAAGGTTTTACCAGATGGTGAGACAAGGATGGACCAGTGACCTCCAATCCATGTCAATGTCTGGGCCGTTTGGGTAGGCCTGTGCCGGTTAGGTAGGCAAGCCCAAACATCCACCAAAATGGGATAGCAGATCACACCATAAAATAGCCCAACCTGCAGTACACAAACATGGTTTGCTCAAACATCCACAGTTTGCAAATGATGATGCACTAAAATGGGTTCCTTCGCAATGCCAGGTCAATCAACCAAAAGGACAGTGTTTCGCCTTCGTGAACAAGGTAATGCCCAGCAGGATGGTAGTGCGCGTCTGTGTTTCTCAACTGCGAGAAAGACAGTACCAAGGTAAACCTAATAATAAACCATCCCAGTAACCAACCATTATTGCTCGCTTTAAATCATCCCAAATAGGGGCATAGCCAATGATAAACTCCTATCGCTCACCAGCTGGTTTATCCATTGCCGAGCAAGGGGTGGTTGACAACAATATTAACCACAGCACCCACTTAGCCCCATCCTGGCAGATTTACAAGACCTCCACTTGTGCACATGGAAGTCCAATCTCTGTCGTTTTACAGTTTATATTATATTATGGTTGTGTTGGGGAAAACCAGGCATTTGACAATTTTCTCCATTCTCTAGTAGTCAAACCCCGGTTTTGCGAGTGAATGCACAATATTGCACAATTGTTGCCTCTCTGCATCCCATGTATGTTATCTTGAAAGGCCATATTGTTCTGGTGCAACCCTTATCTTTTTATTGATCCGTATCCGCATGATGAACGCATGCAACCCTATATTGCAATTGGTGTTGATTGTTCTTGTGTTTTGTTTTTGGTCAACTCATATGTCAAGTCCCTTTTGTTGATGTTAAATTCATTACTTTTCATTGTTAAGTCCCAACGTTTGTTGGTCAAGTCCCTCTTGTTGATGCTTAATTCATTCCCTTTCATGGTTAAATCCAATGTTTGTTGGTCATGTCAAGTCGCCCAGTTTGGTGGTCAAATCCCTCTTGTTGATGCTCAAATTCTTTACTTTTCATGGTTACATCCTAACTTTTGTCGGTTAAGTCACCATGTTTGTTGGTTCCATTAACTTCCTCATTTAAATCCTCTTTAAATTTCAACTTTGGTTGGTGAAATCCTTTTTTTTCCATGGACTTATTCATGCTTAAATCCCCCCGAGATCACCATTGGTTCCCAGCGCACCGTCCATGGCCCAGCTCTCCCAGCCGTCCTCCATGAAGCGCACCTTGTCGCCCACCTTCACCGCCATGTTCAGACCGCTGGAGGCGAAGAAGACCTCGACGCCTTCGCCCTGGCGATTGGAACGTGGAGGATTTCATGACGTTTTTTTTTTTTCTTCTGGCGATATAATGGGGTCGCAATGGGAGAATAGTGATATTTACTGGGATTCAATGGGATTTAATCGGGGATGAAGCATCGAAATGCTGGGTTTTTACCATCCAAGCTGGTGACTTAACCAACAAAAATGGTGATAGCGTGGGGGATGTAACATTTATGTTAATGTATTGTAATATGGTAGTTTCATATTTATATGGTTTCGTATTGGGATAATAATGGGATAAAAATAGATATTTGTTCATCGAAGTCTCAATCGGAAAATGATCGAACTTTCCATTGCATTTTTTTGATGCCCGCAGGGTAACCCACCAAATTGGTTGGCGAGCTTTGACTTGCAGATTCACTATAGATCTGTTTGTGTGTGAATATGTGGATATGGTAGGTGTTAGCAAAAGATTGGGGCCCAATACGCCAAGGCATCACCCAGGTTCTGTGTCAAACTTGGGGCCCAATTCGCCTGCAACACCTGGTCATTATCACCATTGAGCTTGCGCCTGGGGGTGTGAAGTTTGGCAAGTCCATTGAAGCCTTGAAAACTCAAACAACGAAGTCTTAAGGCTAAACACAAATACCACCCTTCTTGGAGTTTTTCAAGTGCCAAGCCTTGAAAACTCAGAAAACACAGCATTGCATGGCTAAACACCAACCAGCCTTCTTGTCACACAATCCTTTGGGGCCCAAAGAATCTTCACATCAGAGCGCCTCGACTGTGTCTGCTCGAATGAGACCGTAACCCTTCTCAGCATTGAAGAGAATCACCTGCAGCCGCAAAGCACGGCAAGCCCTCGTCTCGAATGAAAAAAATTAAACGAAGTGTTCCAAAAATGCGGGAAAAAATGGCGTAACCTCAAGCCAGAAAGATCAGAAAGTATAACCAATTTTACTATGCTGTAAAGAACCACACTGAATTGGAAATATCGAGGGTGAACTGTGAGCCATCACTTATGGTCAGGTGGCCGACGTCTCAATGAAGGTGAATGCTAAATGCCTGCGCAGCTATAGGCCTTATCTAATGTCCAAGTGGATTGTTGGAATAGACCCCATTCAAAATGTCCCGGATTTATTTCTCGGCGGAAAGTTTCCTCCACTTTTGGTGTGTTTTTTCTTGTTCTCATGTTTTGTCGGTTAATGTTGATTATATAAATGGTTTGTGGCTTTGTTGGATATGTTTTTGGATGATTTCATCACAGTTTCTGCCGGCGACATCCCAATTCCAGATGGTTAAATATGTCGTGAAACCGATTTTTTCATGTCCCCAAATTTCTTCTTGTTTTTGTTGTTGTTGTTGTTGTTGTTGTTGTTCTTGTTCTTGTTCTTGTTCTTGTTGATGATCTCCCTGTTATTGCCCCACAATTACCATATTTCATGGTTAAACCAGTCAAATGACCATTTCTGTTAGTTCAATTTTTCATGGTAAAATCATTAAATCACAACTTTTGATGGTTCAATCACATTTTTTCATGCTTAAACCCATCAAAACTGATGGAAATTCCTGGCCCAGAGCCCATCGCTGCCTCTCCAGTGGCTTCTTTGGCCACAGACTGGGCACCTGGAAAGGCAGTGATGAGTGACTTAGAGATTTCTCGTGGGAATATCATTATGGGGATAACATGGGAATATCATTGTGATTCATATTTAACAATGGTGATTCAAGGTGATTGATGGTGATTATATAATATATATCCGCCGACCCCGGCCTTGGCCAAGGCAGGGGCGGCGCCTGGGACCACGGAGGTGTGGAACTTGGCTCTTTCGTCCTTGCCATGGCAACAATCTTGCCACATCAATATCCTTTTCTTGCCGTTCAAGCCTGCCGTTTGCCAGCCTTNTTTCGTCCTTGCCATGGCAACAATCTTGCCACATCAATATCCTTTTCTTGCCGTTCAAGCCTGCCGTTTGCCAGCCTTCAAACGTTCCAAACGCTCCAATTGCCAGCCTTCAAACGTTCCAAACCCTCCAAAGGCCCCCCAACTCTGCAGGCAAAGGCATCAAAGCCACATCAATAGCTTGTTGTTGCCGTTCAAGCCTGCCGTTTGCCAGTCTTCCAACGTTCCGAACGCTCGGCAGNCGTTTGCCAGTCTTCCAACGTTCCGAACGCTCGGCAGGCCTTTTTGGCACCCCTTCAATAGCTTTTTGTTGCCGTTCAAGCCTGCCGTTTGCCAGCCTTCAAACCTTCCAAAACCCTCCAAAACCCTCCAAAACCCTCCAAATGCCTTTTTGGCACCCCCAACTCTGCAGGCAAAGGCATCAAAGCCACATCAATAGCTTGTTGTTGCTGTT
>BGPT01000403.1:132902-148630 GCA_003297045.1 Symbiodinium sp. clade C Y103
CTCCAAATGCCTTTTTGGCACCCCCAACTCTGCAGGCAAAGGCATCAAAGCCACATCAATAGCTTGTTGTTGCTGTTCAAGCCTGCCGTTTGCCAGCCTCCAACGTTCCGAACGCTCCAAAGGCCTTTTTGGCACCCCCTCAATAGCTTTTTGTTGCTGTTCAAGCCTGCCGTTTGCCAGCCTTCAAACCCTCCAANCCGAACGCTCCAAAGGCCTTTTTGGCACCCCCTCAATAGCTTTTTGTTGCTGTTCAAGCCTGCCGTTTGCCAGCCTTCAAACCCTCCAAAACCCTCCAAAACCCTCCAAATGCCTTTTTGGCACCCCAAATTCCGAACGCTCCAAAGGCCTTTTTGGCACCCCCTCAATAGCTTTTTGTTGCTGTTCAAGCCTGCCGTTTGCCAGCCTTCAAACCCTCCAAAACTCTCCNTTCCGAACGCTCCAAAGGCCTTTTTGGCACCCCCTCAATAGCTTTTTGTTGCTGTTCAAGCCTGCCGTTTGCCAGCCTTCAAACCCTCCAAAACTCTCCAAAACCCTCCAAATGCCTTTTTGGCACCCCCAATTCCGAACGCTCCAAAGGCCTTCTTGGCACCCTTTCAATAGCTTTTTGTTGCCGTTCAAGCCTGCCGTTTGCCAGCCTTCAAACCCTCCAAAACCCTCCAAATGCCTTTTTGGCACCCCCAACTCTGCAGGCANAGCCTTCAAACCCTCCAAAACCCTCCAAATGCCTTTTTGGCACCCCCAACTCTGCAGGCAAAGGCATCAAAGCCACATCAATAGCTTGTTGTTGCTGTTCACGCCTGCCGTTTGCCAGCCTTCCAACGTTCCGAACGCTCCAAAGGCCTTTTTGGCACCCCCTCAATAGCTTTTTGTTGCTGTGGGGCTGCGAGCTGCTGTCGCAGCGCCGACGCTGTGCCAGGCACATGCAAGATTCAGAAATTGCTCCATGACTACTTGCCAGCATTCCTTGAGGTCCATCTCAACCATGTCCCGATAAAACCAACGGATGATTCATTTCCCATCAGCACAATTAATTACACCTTCCCATGGATACTGTCAAAACTTGTCTTCTCAGGCACCCTGGCAAAAAAAAAACGGGGCATAGACATGTGTGTCCAGCTCCCCACTGCCGGCATTGCCGCGGCCCAATCGCCAGGGCTGAGAACTGCTGTCCCAGCCACGACGCACTGCCAAGTGATGCAGAAGCCGGAAATTGGTCCATCACTAATTGACAAGCATTCCTGGAGATCCATGTCAACCACGTCCCGTAGAAACGAAAGGGTCATTCATATACCTTAAGCACCATTAATAACATGCGAATAATCTTCTCGCAACTTGTCTTCTCAAGATGGATTGCCAGCTCTAATGCAAACAGCCGACCAGCCAACATTGGAATAGACATGTGTCTCCAGATCGCCATTGCAAACATTGCCAAAGCCACGGTTGTCACGGCTGAGAGCTGCTGTCTCAGAGGCGACACTCTGCCTTCAACACAAGGCTCCAAGCAAGGCCAGCCTGGCCACAGGCCTGTTGCTCATTCCTCTTCGTCAGCTTGGTACTCCATCAGGCACGATAAATTCGCATACCCCATGAGTGTGCATGGGGTTGAAGATACCAACGCACCAGCCAGCACCAAGCATCTTTCAGCATGGGAGTCATACAACACCACAGTCCAACCTGGGCAAAAGCACCGCAAGAAAGCTCTGTCATGCATGAACTGGTTCGAAAACACAACATGCTTCAGCGAACTTATCCTGTCAAACAACATTGGGGGTCGCCTATGACGAAAACCATGGCCTGCAACAAACTCAAGCCAAGCTTCTGTCTGTCGACCCTTCCTCCATGCCAACCACACGGATTTGTCTGCGAATCCTGTCACCCTCCCCTGCCACAGGCCCCAGTTCAGCCACCTTGAAGCAGCACGCAATGTCAATATCCTTCTCGGTCACAGGCACATGGCCCAGCTCCAAAACATCGAATGATGCCATTGAGAAACTCTCTGCCTCAGGGTGCTCGGCCAGAATCTGGATGGATGACCTCACTGCAGCGATCCATCCATGAACCAACCCCCTTATCCCCTCCCAAGTGTTTACCCACCTTGGAACAAGTTTTCCCTGTGCTTTATAATGCCACAGCCGACCTCACCTGGCACATTTTGCTAGCAACAATTGATTGGCATGTGCATGACTCACCAGGTTCTTCCACCGATACACCATGCCGATGCCAAGGGACTGAAGGGAATCGCGCCAGCGCTTCGATCCAGGAAACGTCACTGAAAGCTCTCGGCCTGCTAAGTTGGGCACCACGAGAGACTCAGGGATGATGCCTTGCGGGACCGCCATGAATCCCTGATTTCAGCATTGGATACCAGCAGAAGAGCATCGATGGGAGGAACTGTGCTGGGCTTGGTGTTCATCTTCACAAGCACCTCAGGGAAATCACCTGTTGCGGTCTTCTTCCCTGACAACACCAGCTTGCAACCTGGATATCGGCCTCAGCATCGACTCATCGCGCCCCCAATTGCACATTATTCCTAAAGCCCCAACCATTTATTTGGGCACCCAATGCTTCAACTTCCAAACCCCAATGCTGTATCCGACCACGGCAGTGCCTACCCTTGCCTTGCCCCAACAAAACCACCCTCTGCCCGAATCCAATGGCCATTCGTGCTGCCAAAGACAAATGATACGCGTCCTAATGTTGTCACACCCCCCAACGGCAGAGGCGACATGGTGGTGAGCACTGAAAGGTCGGTCAGCGTGGGAGTCGCAGCGGCAGGAGCCGCAGCCGCTGCACCAGCTGCCCCTGACGTCACCTTCTTGAAGCGCCCCATGTGCAAATGGAAACAGGCGTCAAAAGGAGGTTGAGCAACAATCTGCACCGTGCACTCCCAGCTCAGCCCCACAAGTTCTCAACACCATTGCAATCCAAAAAAATATACACCAATTCAGGCCTCAATTTCAATCCCAACGGGAGACCTCATCAAAAGTGTCCATTCCAGGAGATCCACTCCGCCAGATGATAACAGAGGACCAAGATCCCAGTAAAACATCACCAAGCACTGCAATGACAAAAAAACATGTCTCTACCTTGACCCTCAAAATATGCGTGTGTACAGACACAAATAAGACGTTTGGCTAATATATTCTGAATATTGCATGTATTCCGTTTCATACTGATTTGTGCAACCCAAAGACTTGTTGGCACAGATGGTAAAACTATGTAAAGCAACAATAACTTCAACTTGTATTGGCATTGGCGTATGTATTTTTCAATCTATGGGTTTGTCTGAACATTGGCTACCGAAAAACTTCGAGGACTATGATTATCTCCATTTTCCCTATGATATATATATATATATACATATATACTAGGTATACTCTATATGCTTTTGCCCCTAACATGTCCAATTTGGCGCGTCACACATCGCCTGCGGGTCTGCCACTATTCTAGTAGATTCTAGTAGGGATTTACAAACTTCGATATGTTTTGGGGCTTGCTATAACCGACAACTAACTTTTTCTGGGCTATTAATTCTATATCAAAATGAAATAACAACTACCCAACTTTCATGCCAAAAATGCGGTACCCTTTTGAATCCAATGGCTTGTTCAAACATTAGGGATTCCTCAAAACTATCAAACAAAGCTATAACCTTCGATGGTGTCGGGCCAAACAAAATCCCTGGCTTCACAGATCATGAGAATCCGCAGAGCATGGCCAGCGAAAGTTCAAATGAGCGCGGTAGGTCTGCATCCAATCTTGGGCTCAAGTAGCACATTCCCTGCAATGCGCACACATCCGGAGGCTCCCATTGCCCACCCCGCAGCCACGCTCTGCTGGCGTGGTGCCAAGCTGACAACCGACGCTGCTATTCCAGTCGGGCGATTGCATCCAAAGCATATCCCAATGAAACCTATCGTCTTTTCTCGCCCACCTGGAGTTCACAGCCCTCCGCGTCAAGAAACAATTCTGTCCGCAGCTTTGCTGCTGGCAGGCCACCTTGGATGGAAATCGAGGCATCCATCTTCACTTGGCAATTGGATGCAAGTAGATCATTCATGATCATTCAATGCTCTCTGTATGCCTCCTAATGGCAAGGCTTCTTTTGCTCATCTTCTACCCTCAATCTCCCCCAAAAGCCAAAAAATGGACCTAGTCAGATCCGGCCATCCTGGTTCTTGCTTCATTCTACATCTGCAATCTCGTGAATATTGCCCCCTAAAAAAGCATACACAACCCAACCAACCAACAATTTCTTCTTCACCGCTTGAATTTAGCAACCCAACTTCATCATTCGCAATATTCCTATTCGGTCATCAGACCGAAATCATCACACACACCACTCATTGAACAGCTGCATCCACTTACATTCCCATAGTCGCTTGCAAATAATCAGTCAAATGACGTAATCCCTCGGGGCCCAAACTTTCCCATATAACAGTACCAAAAAAAAGCCCCCCCTCGCTTGTACTCTTTGCATGCTGGCAGTATCCAAGTTTGTTGACCCTCTACACATCCTATAGTCTTCAGCATCATGATCATTGTGCCTCTCCTTCCCCTTTCCTTCCTCCATATCTTCCTACTATTCAGGCCCCTGTTCGAAGCCCTCCCTGCTCGGACAGTCTATGCGCATTCCTTCCTCCTCCCCCCTTGAAAGGGGGTCGGCGGCACCAGGGCGTTAGCCCATTCCATATATAATGGTGATTAATGGTGATTCGTGGGATTTGAGTAGAAAAATGCTGATTCTAATATACTGGGGATACCACGGGATTTCAGTAGTATGATGTAGATGTACCCATCCAAAATGGGTTAGTGGGGATGTAAGAGGATATATGTAATGATTACCAATGTAATGGGTTTACCAACGACATTGATTATTAATGATCAATTTCGATACATACTACCCTCTGGTAATAACTTAATAACCAACAGTTTGCGAACCGGACAATCACCATTTTTGAAAACGGTAAATCATCGATCTAAATGGGTCATGGCTTCCATAGCTATGTTATATGACCGAAGGGTACCTCCCGTAATCTCCCTCCGTAAAAATCCATTGGTAACTTTGGAGTTGCCCCAAAGGCCGCCATTAGCAATGAACATCCACATATATCTGAATGGATTCCCCAAATAGCGGATTAACCAATGAGACAACAAAACATCGTCTTCAGCAAGGACAGAAAAAAGGACCCAAATTTGGTGATGTAGCTTCAAAGCTTGAAAATTGGCCGCTGATTCATTATCGAATGGGTGACATTAGAAGCCCGGTTGGAATCATGTGCAGAGTCTCAGTTGGAATGGTTCTGCTCGTTCGAGTCGTTTTTGCAAGTGGGAAAGCTTCACGATCATATAATCAAACTGTGCTGGAATACTTCATGATCAATCCCAATTGATTGTTCATCTTTGCTGCCTCTATGTCAGCTCCTGAACAATTATAGTGTCGCCCAGCCTTGATTCAATTCCAATGACTCCACCTCATGTCATTTACATGTCTTGATGCTAAATGCCCTCTGAGTCCTGATACTGGAAAAAGGTCCCCTCAGCTGATCTCGGCAAAGTATCTTAAAACACTTTTTCAATCCATAAATCAACAAGTGGAAATTGGGAAAAAACTGGGCACACTCCCCCCCCCCCTACCAACCATCATTGACAATGTGGACGGTGTGAGGTACAGCGTATCTCGCCTTGCACCACGAAGCCACCCTCCTGGAAGTGGCCCGGCAGCCCCTCGCAGGCGCTTTCCAAGACCTTTCGGCTCTCGTCATCCAGTGGCACTTGCCTCAGGACCCATTCTGCTGCAGCTCTTGGTGGTCGAGGATCAGCAGAAAACATAGGAATCGTATATAAATGTATAATGACTATAATGTAAGAACAGGAGCATCACAAGAAACACGATTAAGGATTAAACCGATAAAAGTGGAGCCAAGCTCTGACTTTGCTGGTAATCGCAGGGAGTCACTTTAATGTATTCAATATATTCAAGTTACAAAATGTTATAAACAACAACACATTAAAATTGGGATTCAAGATGATTCCAGCAACAATCATTCTGGTGCCTGGTGGCTGCGCCCACACCATTGGAGATCCTCTCAAAATGGACTTGAATTCAGTGGGAACATTGATATATTATTGTCCCCACGAGTTGAGGCAGATGATATCGAGTAAACCATGCAGTTCACTTACATCCCAAATGAAGCATCAAACAAACGCTTCAAATACATGAAATGTTAATTAAAATCTAAGCAATAGAAAAACCACACAACAGAAACACCAAACAATGTCACCAACTATCCTCTGGTAAACTAACATAGGCATGGAAAATTGCCATTTATAGTGGATTTTCCCATTAAAAATTGTGATTTTCCATAGTTTTTGTATGTTTACCAGAGGGTAACCATCAAAAATGGTGATTGAACATGATTTAACCATGATTTAACCATGAAACATGTTGGAAAAATGTGATTTAACTCCCGGACCAACGGCTCGGTGACCTCCGCGGCCGCGTCTGCAGCCGCGTGCTCCGCGGCAGCGCTGCGCCGCGGGCAGACAAGGCGCAGGCCCATGGCGTCAGCCCAGGGGAAGGTTGGTCCAGAAATGGTAGGATTTGAGCGGATTTACACCATCTATCACCATCTTTTTCATGTTGGAATTTTCTTGGGAACCCCCCAGACAATGACACTTTTCCTGCGGAAAAATGATATGGAATGATATGGAGCATGGTGGTACAATCATCATGAAATATGGTGGAAAATGATGGAAACAAATGCAAAGGGAAAGAGGGAATGGACTTGATGGAATGGCATATGCCCTATACTGTGTAATTCTTGGAACACGCCTCAGGAAGTGATAACCAGCTTCTAGCCGGGGCTGCAGGGGACTTTTTGATTGGGTTTCTTCTTGTCAAATGTTCTTCAGGTCATGATTTGGACATTTGAAGAAACAACATCGGAGCGGCCAATCCCAACCAAAGTGTGCAGTATATGATTGATTCCGTGCATAGAATTGGCTTGTCCTTCTTCATGTATGCATCCATTCGAACAGTTTAAAAACTACCGTACATCGGGATAATCAATTGGACCATCATTTAATGGAAGCAGAACTGCAGAGCTTGGCATTCAAAGGTTGGCCCATTACCATCTTTACACACTCAACAGAGTGGAAGATAATGCATGAAAGGAGCCCAAATAGCAAGCTGCAAACCGTCACATTCTGTGGCTGTTGGAATGTGACTCATCTCTGCCCAAACTTCAGTGACGACTATGTGTTTCCTAAGAACAGGCACATACATGTTGTACATAAAAACGGAACATACCACCAAATCATCCACTATTTACACTATTGTAGCATTGAATCAAACATGGGTTTAGGGTACACCTCCAATTCAAACACCACGAAATGGCCATGAAAAGGTTGTTGAAGATACAAATCAAGTTGGGTGACTCCAGCGTCACACCAATTTTCCGCACTGGAATCTTAGAAAAGTTGGACCATGGCCAACCGACCCTATGGAGACGTGAAACTTTTTTAGGACGTGGCATTCCTTTATTTGTGATCCACATGTTCCACCAAAAACTAACCGACAAACCTACCGAACCAAGATTTACCTATCACATTGTGGAAAATGCCGTTGCCATGTTTACAGCTCTGACACACATTTTTCCCACAAAGCTGGCCGCGGATTTTTTGGCCGGCATTCCCTTTCATCCAGCCACATCGCGGGGCGCTTTCCTCGCGATTAACAATCCTAAACTCTTGGGATTTCCTTCCTGGAGGGATTTGGGCGTTCAAATGGGTGTTAAACCAAAATTTCACATGGTTCAAAGAACTGGCAGCTGTTTAGAGAAGAACACCACCAAATGTGATTCTACTGACTTTATACACATCATGTGGTTGTGGTCTCATCCGTGCTTCATCCCATGATTTCTTGTTTTACATGTTTTTGCACGCCCAAATGACGGTTGGACACCGCCACCAACTACCCTCCGGCAATTTGAGCATAGCTATGGAAAATGCCACAATCACCTTTTGTGGTAAATCACCATTCTTGATGGTTAAATCACATTTTTCCAACATGTTTCATGGTTAAATCATGGTTAAATCATGTTCAATCACCATTTTTGATGGTTACCCTCTGGTAAACATACAATTTTGGTAAAATCCACTAGAAATGGGCCATTTTCAACAGCTACGTTTCATCACCCAAGGGTAGCGACCTCGGTTGCGCCCTCACCCCTCGGAGCCGCACGGCCCCGAGCCCGCCGTGGGCGAGTCGTCGCTGCCGGCGCTCAGCCAGGCGTCCAAGGGGATGCGGCTCACCTCCTCTGACCTACTGGATGGGCGGTAAAAATTGTGGAGATCACCAGCAAAAATGGTGGATTTAATGATGTTTAATAAGGTTTAATGGGATTTGACCATCAACAAGTAGGGATTTCATGAAGTCCCATATGGGATATGATGGGATTTCATGAATGGATAAGTTTCTAAAGGAAAAAATCTGCGAGAAACTGTTGTTTTCGAACCAAACATGATAAAATATGGAGGAGTGCGGTTTTCAATTTTCCACTCAACCAAATTTGGGGGAAATGGTGAAGGAATGCAGAGATTGAGTATGAAACTTGATGAAATCATCGGAGAAATATGAACACACTTGGGGATTCAACAATCAAACTTGATGAAACCATCCAAAAATATGACAACAAGTGGATTGAACACAACAAAAACATATATTTTTGTTCATAGCAATTTAGATTTAAGGACCATACATGAATGCAGATTCATATAAATTTATCAAAATTAGACGTGGGATGCGTTCAACAAACATGATTGTGCTGTCTGCTGGTGCAGGCTGTGGTTTCCTGGAAAAACAGCCGGAACCCCCAAAAACAAGCATAGAAGAACATCTGGGTGTGCCCAAAAATTGGGAGACACTCAAAATGGCCATAAATCACGGGGAAAATGACCAACCATGGAATGGAATCGGGTAATGTGGCAAACCCAAAAATGCACCATGCCACTAACAAACCAAAATAGATGGTTTTGAACCATCCCATTGCTAGGGGTATAGCCAGTAGTACAGTAAAATAAGATTTGGCATGGTTTGCTCCTATAATATGTATGACCCCATAATTACTGTATCCCAGAAATGCCCCTTTGATGTACCATGATTATCCAATTATCGTTCCGGATTGTGACTATGAGTATCCCAACACCATCGGCATATATCCCATTATTATCCCAATATCCTGGTACTATTTCATTATTATCCGATATTAATCTTGATAATCATCCAGCTACTACCATATTGGTTATGCCAATATGATCCCATGAATGTCCCACTCTTATCCCCATAATTATATAAATCATAAAGTTGAAAGACTTAAACAATCCCGATAGTATCCCAACAATATATTCGAATATGTTCCCACTATCAAATTGTTTTTTTCCCTATCGTTATCACAACATAATCGCAATAATTATCCCATCTCTCTCTGTTTATTGCGAACATATTTGGATTTGTTTGGTTGGGATTTGTACTTACAGTACTACATCATACTACATCCCATGGATATCCCACACCCTGGTGCTCCAAATACCATTTGAGAAGATGTGCGGGCCCCAAAACTCAAGCCACATATGATTTCCAAAGGTCTTTGGAGCTGTAGGGATATCAACCATCAAAGTTGGGGGCTACCTATTTAACAAACAAATCCATCTGGATAAAGACATTTACAATAATTCACTAATCTTAATCTGAAAGGCTGGGGATAGCTACAGTTCCCGCAATCCTAACCATCAGTATATCCAATAACTATTACCCAGGTTATTATCTCGACAACTCTGCAAATATTTACATTGGTTAGGATATAACAAACCAATGAGAATAGCAGGGTGTGCATACTGTGACTTGGTTAAAAAAGCCATTGTATCCGAAGCAATGGGTTCTTCTCCAGGTGATGTGGATGATAACTTTCCAAGATTATGCACTGGTGATTTAACAGTTTGCTATTGAAGATGGCCCATTGATAGTGGATTTTCCCCAAAAAAATGGTGATGTTCCATAGTTATGTTAGTTTACCAGAGAGTAAATCCCAGTAAATCCCATTAAATCACCATAAAATCCCATTAAATCACCACGAAGTCCCTATTCAAATCCTTCAGGAACTGCTGATTCCCATGTCTTTTCTGCCGTTGGGACAGACCCTGCTGGCTTCACCTGCGCGGCGAGGCAGGCTCCGCCAGAGCCTGCATCTCTTCGTCGGCACGGCCCAGTTTCCTGGTGGTCGATGGTCGATGAAACATGGGGAATTCTCCAAGCTGGGATATCATGGGGATATAAGGATGAACACATGTGTTTAATTTGAATCTTATGTTGGATATAGTTTTTGTTTTTACTGGATATATATATATATATATATGTATGTGTGTGTGCGCGTGTGTGTGTGTGTGTGTGCGTGTGGGTATGTGTGTTACAAATCCCCTATTCTTTGATACCACTAACCGATATAACTAATGGTTGAGCCATCCGAGCCCCTGAGCAATTTTTTGCCCGTCAATTGAGGGTCATCATTCCAAGATGTGACGGAAAATCAAGCAAAAGATCGGGAATTCACCAGCCACAAGGGAGGTTGATCCATGTTCACCCCTGTTACTGTTTCCCTCCAGGTATACCCAAAAATTGAGCCATCGACATCCACAAGTCGTGCTTTTTTTCGGCTGTATTCCAATGTCTGCCCCATTTCTGCTGGTATGAGCAATGTCAACTATATAGCTGATATCTCTTTCTGCTTTGTGATTGGTTCAACCGATTTCAGAAAATATATATCCAATGGGATCCTCATCCCAGGTACGGGACGGCTTGAAACCACCCACCAGCCATATGCATACATACATAAATATATATATATATGTATGTATCACATATATGTATATACACATAAATGTATACATGTGCGTGTATGTATGTATATTTATATTATTTTATATTTATATATGTATATATGTATACATATGGACTATTGTATATGACCCCATGTCGTGATTGTTTAAGGTGACACGCCGCGACAAGGATTGGCGGAGTAACGCTCTGTTGCTTCCTGGAGGGCTAGTAGCCCAAAGTCCAAGTGAGGGGTCCACTCGGCCCAACAGAATGCCTTGAGATGATCCTTTTGCGGCGTTCAAGCTGACTTCAAACTGATACATCTTGGAATCCCACTAATTCACCCTTTTTTTGCTAGTTACCCTCTGGTGAACTAACATAGCTATTGAAAATGGTGATTTTCCATAGCTATGTTAGTTCACCAGAGGGTAAGTCCCATTTTTCATGAGACATCCAAACAATTCACCACCCGCTTCCCCCAGCAACCCGCACCCCGCCCTGTTAGGCCACCGCTCCTGGCACGCACGCGCCGCGGGGAGGCGCCATTGCCGGCGGTACTCGCCGCCTCGTCGCGGCGCCGGAGGCCGTAGGCGCGCAGCAGATTGCGGGCCACCTGGGATTGATGGAGGTGCGATGTTGATTCAATGGGATTTTTCACCATCAACAAATAGGGATCCCCATCCTCAACTGCTGGGTTTACTGCGCAGTTGGCCGCAGTTCGGCATCAGTTCTTTATCTTTTCGTAAAATCCCTGTTGCTGTCAACTAGATCCACATGTTGTTTGATCCATTTTGATCCTATATCTTTCGATGCTGTGAAATTCCCAGTTGTGTTGGTTCAATCCCAATGGTTCAAAATGCATATTTCATGGTTGAACACCCACGCGTTGCACATTCTTGGTTGGTTAACTCCCCATTAAATTCATTATCAAACAATGAAAACAGTGACCAGTCTCAAAAATTAACGGTTACATCATGTTGACCTCAAATCCCAGTTCAACACAACTGAACACTTAAATTCCCAATCAAACCCTTGAAGATTTCCAAAGTTTCCTGTTTCCAATCAAGTAGTTTTATTAAACAACGTTTTAATGGTTAAATCCCCACATTCAACGGTCTGGATAAATAATACTAATTCACCGACCTGAAAAGTCCGGCCACCCATGAAAAATGACCCCTACTAGGGCCCGTGACGTCGCAGTGAGGTCGCGACACAATTTAAACCAATTTAAGCAAATATGTAGTGTCAAATCCCCATGTTCAAGAGTTTAATTGCCATCTTCAATGGTTAGATTACCCAAAACCCAATCAAACAGTTTAAATGCTTAATGCTCAAATCGCCGTTTTTGATGAATAAATCCTCCATCTTCAATCGTCAAATTCCCCAACTCCAATGGTTCTTCCCAGCACGCCCAGCCACCAAACAGAGCCCCAACAGAATCAGCAGCACGGAGAGGACGACCAGGAGGGTGCTGACATCCGAGGCCTATGGGACAGTTTTGTGAAAACTGGAGATTTCAAGGGGATTTCTTTGAACATGTTCATGGCCAAATCCGCAGTTCTCAATGGTGTATGGAACATCATGATGTTTTTTTTTTAAATGCAGCTCTTCCTACGTTAATGAATGATTGAAATATTGATGGTAATGACCATTAGCAATGGATTTTGACAACCATTAGTTGTGATCTTGTGGGATGCTAATGGAATATAATTGGAAAAATAGTGGGGCTTGTGATCGTGACACTAGATACTATAGATGTTGTCCTAGAATAACATTGGATAAATATGAACCTAATGTCGTTATTTTACATGTTCTGACATTCGAGGTTATAAACTATACTATGCAATTGGATTAATTCGATTACTGTATATAACTATTACAGCATGTCTTGCACTTTTGTAACATCCAATGATATCATCCCCGCTGTGGATGGCTTGCCCACTGGGAAAGTCATGATTTACGCCTTCAATTTCAATCATGTTCGACTGAGGTTCGCTGACTTAACGGTGGGTGCTTTCATTTTTTAGGCCCAGTTAAACATATTATACACACATATATATATATATATATATGTAACCCTGTTAAAAATGTAACAAATGGTAACATGCAACCTTTACATGTTTGAGGTTTCACCCCTCACCAGGAGACCACATTCATTTATCAGAATAGCTAAGAAAAAGTAATAAGTTGTAATAAATTAAGATAAACAAACCACCCCAAAGATCCCCAAAGCATTTTATGGAATTTCATGAGGATTATGAATCCAAAATGGGAATCTCCTACTTTTCGGCCGTTTTCGCTTGGGGTACTACACAGTGCTGCCCAGGCGCCGGCGAAGCCGACCGTCCTACAGTGGGACCACCATTTCCTGGTGAAAATGACGGCTCTAAGCCATGAACAGTGGAGATATCAAAGTGGAATATCTATATCTATATGATTGCAAATGTGTATGCATCAGTATCTGTATCTATATTTAAGATGTACCAGTATGAGTATGTTCTGTGTCATTGACACTCTTGATATGTTACGTGAAGCCACGGTTGATTTATCTAGCCAAATTGTGATTTGTCCATCAAATGTGGTGACTTGACCCGGCACAACCCCCGCAATGATGGGACCTTTGCAATGGAAATAGCAGAGATACTTTTCTGAAAGGTCCCATTCTTCGAGGCCAGTAAACATGCCCATAGATTGAATTGATGGGTGCATTCTATCTAGGCAAACAGTCACAAATCTGAAATGTGTACTGTAGAATTCTTGGAGTCGATTGGTTTCATACGCCCTCCCTTGACCCAAGCAACCTTGGTGCACAGATGGGTCGAGCAATTTGGGGATTAGTGACTTCTCAGGAAACTATTGCTGATGTAATCTCTTGTGATTTAGCATAGCTATGCAAAATCACCAACTTTAAACAAATAAATCATCGAACTCTGTGCGTCATGTTCATCCATTGTCCATAGCTGTGGTACATTGCGGGAGGGCACTCTTGATTTCTTCTTTTACCTCCAATGCACCATGCACCCTCTAGTATCAAACATGATGTTCTGTGAAATCCAAAAAGTTCGTTGTTCTTCTCGTCAACATCCCAGTTTATCTCGTTATTTATTCATCACACCCCATCTTATCGCAATATATACCACTATGCATCAATTCTATCCCTGAAACATACCTATATAATCCCCTCCCCGATTCATCTTAACTACCCCCCAACGAAACCTTGGCGGAATGTGTTGGATCTATTCATGAATTGAATCCCAAATATTGGGGGTAAATTATACTAAGGGACTGGATTGTTTCATTGCCGCCACTATGTTCCCATTGTATCCCCGTTATATCCAATTCTACCACCATGTTGATGTTTGAATCATTATTTCTGATTGTGAGGGGACGGGATTAAACCAATCCCAGTATATTATAACCCACCAAATAATACCCCATTATGGATCCATCATATCATGTTTCATCCATTATGCGTACATGAATATAGTTCAACACAATTTTTGGATCCATATAGTTTGATATACCAAAGATTGTCACTATTTTCCATCTATCATCCATACATTATATATATATATACATAATGTATATACATAGGTATATATATAGATATAGATATTACAATATGGGCAACCCAAGAATAAGCTACCATTTTGGAATGCTTTGTAGCATCCATTTGTGGATTTTGGGATGGTCTTTGGCATTGGTTTTCCCGCATTATCCATTTTTCCTTGAAAAAAATATATATTACCACCTATATATGGTCAATTTTGAAATGGTTTGCTATTGCTTTACTAACAGTATCTATTTGATCCCTGGGAAAAAACTATATAATTATCCACATGTGAAAATCCATGTTATCTTATATAATATATTCCAGTTTATCTCTGAAGAACCATATGATTTCATAAAACAATATTTTTTTGCGGGTGGTATCACCATTACATCCCATTAAATCCCAGCCTGCCCAGCCTGCCCGCAGCTTCTGTGGCGCCCTGGGCCGTTCGCCAAAGGACGGACAGGCACGAGACGCCAGGCCCAGCCGCGAAGACCTACTTGGACAAGTGTGCCACGCTTGACGTGCATAAACGAGTGAAACACGACGTGCACAAACGAGCGCTTTTAACGTGTGGAAACGATCTAAGAACCAGCTTCTGGGCATGTCACTGCTGAGACGGGCCATGAAGTTTATTAACTTGCGATCATAACAGGGTTGTATACCCCGAACCTAACTGGGTTCTAGCTGGTTGTATAGATCATGTATATGATAAGCCAATTACCATCAAAAATGGTTCCAAGGCCCACATCATGGGGCAATTTCCATTAGTTGATGGTTAATCCAAGTACAAGAAACCACGATTAACATCAATCAACATCAGTCTACGAATGTCTACGAACTACAACCATCCAATTGATTTCATGGCTTACAGTGATGTCAATCGCATTAAACCCCACTAAATCTCATAGACATGGATGTTGACGAACTCCATAGGCCAAGGGGTTCGTTCAAGGTACTGCAAGTCAAAAACCACCAGCTGATTGATCATGAAGGTGGCGCCTAGCACCTGGCGATGCGGTTGGTCATGTCTATACCACCTGGGCCACCTGGGAGAGGTTGAATGGTAGAACTTGAAGGGACTTAACCATCAACAACGAGGGAATTTTCATGGCATTTAATGGTGATATATTCATCAAAAATGGAGGTTTAATGGTAGTTTAATGTGGTTTTAGATGGTTCAATAGGGATCAGAATGGGATAATACCAGTAGTACCCGCACGAGGCGGGGCGGAAGTTGCCTTTTGGATATACTATAAGACCTTTTTCATCTATAGAACTTGCTTGCACCGTGCAAGA
>BGPT01000403.1:153468-174663 GCA_003297045.1 Symbiodinium sp. clade C Y103
AGTGTTAATGTGGTGAAGTGGAATTGTTAATGTAGTGAATTGTTAATGTGGTGAATTGTTAATGTAGTGTATTGTTAATGTAGTGAATTGTTAATGTGGTGAATTGTTAATGTGGTGAATTGTTAATGTATTGAGTTGTGATGTAGTGTATTGTTATGTATTGTGATTGCTATTCCAGTCTTTCGTAACTCGGAAGATTGCTTCCCAACTTCCTTTGNTTGTTAATGTATTGAGTTGTGATGTAGTGTATTGTTATGTATTGTGATTGCTATTCCAGTCTTTCGTAACTCGGAAGATTGCTTCCCAACTTCCTTTGAATAGTAAAAATAATGATAATAGAGTTAGCTGTGAAAAATGACCCACTTGTAGATGATTTTCCCAGAGATAGTGGGAGTAAAACTGGGGATATAAAAGGTGACAAATGATTACCCTCTGGTAATCCAACAATTTGCTATGGAAGCCATGTCCCGTTTGTAGATGATTCACCCACGAGAAGAAAAACAATGGTTTTCCATAGGTATCTTAGACCTCCAGAGGGTATAGCCTATGATGACTATCAATGGGTCATTACTGTAGTTACTTATTACCATGTGGTCCAGTTTCTCATGAGGAAGCATTGGCCAGAGCCCCAAACATCTCCAAATGGTGAAGATTTTCGCTAATTCTCGTTCTTGGTTTTTGATACGCCCTCAGTGGTATGCTGCATGTTAGTCTTGTGAGTTTCCAGGGCTCTGACTTTTGAGACAACCATATCTGATACCTGCGCCATGACAAGCGAGTGCACCACGTGTACCCAGACCCTGTGGTGGCGATAAGCCATGCAATGGCCAGGCACTTTGCACTTTTAGTAAAAAATGGTGGAACAAATGCGCAAGTAATCTCTTTGCTGAAAGACTCAATCCGTATCAATCCAGTACATGGCCAAACAGCCAGAATGACAAACCATGGGGCAACATCATTGAAACCCAGTACACCCAAGACCTGGTTGCTTTCGTCCTTTGTCCCGCCGAAAAATACTCAAATACTCCTCCCTGAAGAAGGGCCAAACACTCAGCAACTGACTAAATCATTCCCCTCCGAAATCAAGCATGTCAATGAGAAATTGCGCATCTACAAACATCAACGGACGGTTTACCACACGGACAGTGTAAATTGCCAGGTTAAATTACCAGTGTAAGCCATTGTATCATGTGGTTAAATCCTCTATGACTATAGTATCCTTTATCGTAATATATCATGATATGGTTTTCCCAAGATATTGGGGACAAATATGTGATGATTGGATTATATTGGTTCAATTGGCTCATATTCTACATTCATCATAAATATGTGATGATTCAAGAAACATCATGTAATTCATATCACTCTCCCATGATTCTCATTGTCAAACCATCTAAAACCACATTAAACTACCATTAAACCTGGTAACCTGCATGTCTTAGGATTATATCACCATTAAATTCCATCAAGCCTCTATTTTTAGATGCTTAAATCACCATAAAACCTTCATTTTTCGTGATTGTTCAACCCCGAAAAAACACCAAGAAATTACGAGTACCAGTTCCTTTCGGCCGTGCCGTGGCGCCGTCTCTGCCACCGCGCCGTTGCTCTGGAAGCCCAGGCAGAAGAGACTGCCGGTTTTCCGGAAGAGATACGACGCTGGAGCCCAGTGCCTCAACCAAGATATATCAACATATGGGTTTCACCAGTAAGAATTGGTGATTCGTATAAATTGTTGAAAGATTCAACCAGTGAAAACATTGCAAGAAGGGCGTTTCAGAAATTCTTGGCCATTCAGTCAGATTTTACCACTGAACGTGCTCCCATCGATGTCGAATACCCATGCCCTGGAGCCCACCATTGCCATTAACCCCAGATGCTTGCGGAAATTG
Source organism: Symbiodinium sp. clade C Y103 (assembly GCA_003297045.1). Lineage (NCBI taxonomy): Eukaryota > Dinophyceae > Suessiales > Symbiodiniaceae > Cladocopium > Cladocopium sp. clade C. The sequence goes on from BGPT01000403.1 coordinate 155,361, forward strand.
TCATTATTTTTGGTGAAGTCCCGCAGCTGCCAAAACACCAACGCTCCTACGTCTTTTTTTTTACCTATACTGCCTTTACCCTTTAGGTGATTGACGGAGTAGTCATAGATGAATTCCCCATATGCGGATGATCCGGAAAAAAGTGTGTCCCAGATGTCTAGAGGAAAATCTAGAGGAAGCCCGCTTTTTCTTTTTCAGCCAGATACAGAGGCTTCTGGTAAATTCGAGCTTCAAGCCATTCCAGGATTGATCCAAATGTTGGTTGGTTAGATCCTTGATACTGGCTAAAAAAAATATTTCATACATTATGTATATATTTATAGTGTATATATATATATATATAGTATATATATATATATTGTATATTGTATATATATATACATATATAGATATATATATATATATACACGTGTGTGTACACCCACCAACCACCCACCATACTCAGCTATGCTGTAATGTACAGGCAATATTATGCAACGTTTGGACAGGGTCAACGAATTGATTCATCAATAGTCAATAATTAGTTGGGAGTCTAAAACTGTGACATGCACAGCAGTCAATTGCAGTCATACATGTGAGGGCATAGTTGTTGAGGGATTGTTCATCTATCTGGAGTTGACAGTGGCTCACATTTTGCGTTGTTGACGTTGAGCAAGTGCTGAGACACTGAAAAAAACAATGGATAGAACACTTGGGTGGGACATGAAACTGATGACTCAAGAAAAACACATTCGTGAACTGCTCTGAATAATTCCAACGAAACAATTGAGTTGCGGGTAAAATTGGAAGGAGCGATGCATGTGCCAGTTTCAATCTAAATGGGGAGGGGCCAAGCCCCTGAATACCATACTAGTAGGAAAGGAATGAGGGGTACTATCTGCAGTTGCCCAGATGCACTGTGGTGTCTTTGAAGAAACTGAAGACGATCTTCGGAAAGTTTTCCAAGGACTCTCCTCAATGGCCGCAAAAAAGACAGTTTTTCAATGACAAATGGATCCCCAAACCCAAATGTTTGGTGAGTTGCCAAGAATCAACCAATAATAGCTGGTGGTGTGGGTTGGTGGTTTGGAATTGAACACCCGATGGTTTTCGAATTCTCCAAAGTTAGGCAATCCTGGGACTCCAAACCACCAACCACCAGGTAGTCAGCCTTGATCCATTCCCCAGAAGAAAATAAACAGCGGCTTAGCGAACACCAAAACCTTGAGATGGCTATGGTTTGTGGCTTCAAATCCACCAGAATCTCTTCTCTGAAGGTCCACCCGTCTGCTTTCAACATGTCTACCGAATTGTCCCAGTGTGGCAAACCCAAGTTTGCCGGCAACCCCTTTCACAAAACATGGCTTTATCACAATCACACGACTTGGGGATAGTTTACCTCCAATTTACCTCGCTTAACAATCCGCTTCTGGATCATCACTATATCACTGTTGTCAATTGGATTTTCCAATCTTAGATTTCCAATCTGCTTTTTGCACATGTTTACACATCATCCCACAATGTGAAAGCCTGGGGGAACCGCTTTCCCCGGCTCCTGGGATCTGCCAACAGCTGCTGCCGGTCAACTGCCCGCAGCGCGTCTGGCAGTGATCTTGGACCTGGTAAAAAGGCCAGGCACAGAGACGAGGTCTCCTAACACAATACACATGCTACCCGTGTGTAAATTTTAACAAACATATATTTATCTATATGTGTGCGCATATTGAAATACAATCACGTACTGTATATTTCTACCTGCGTTGATATAATATATATATATATATACACTGTATATATGTTCCTATTTACATTCAGGTGTATATCCTTAAATATTCTAGCTAGAATATTGCTAGAATGATATAACACTATGTGTGTAGGTCATCAAATGGCAATGGGTCAAAACTTTAAGGCCCGGAGGATCGTAAATCCTGCTCAGATCCAATTGTACAGGTGTCTAATGTACTGGTGTCTAATTGTGTCGAATAATCACACAATTCTTCATACCGAACTGGAAAATCAGCATTTTCAACACCGGTGCACATCATGCTTATCATCTATGAATGGACCATTTTCAACAGCTATGCTAAATAACCAAAAGGTGAATCGGTGAATCCCATTAAATCCCATTAAATCATGATAATAAAACCCATGAACTTCCAGTAAATCCTATTCAATCCTGGTCAATTTTCTGTTGCCACGCTATTTCACAAATCAATTTCCAACGGCCCCGCCATGGCGCACCGCATTTGTGCCAGGGCACCAGATCCCGCAGCCGACGGAACAGCGCGTCTGGGAGATAGGTGAAGGTCCTAAGGGTCGAATGGACCGGAGGTGCCGCTGCTGGAGAAAGGGTCCGATTTCTGGAGGTCCTCAAAACATGGTGTTTTTCAAAAAATGTTAGGAACATGTGAGAATATATGTGTTGAATATACGGAAAAAAAAGTATTTCCATATATATATATATATATATGGAAAATGGTGTCTGTATACAAATGAAAAATATAGGTTCACTTAACAAAGTGGGAGAAACCCCCTTGAAAAATGGTGATTTCAAAAAGTTCAATCTTCAGAAAAAGGTGGTTTCATCGTCCAAACTATTGGTCATTTATATACAGAAACCAATGGTCGTGGGGTACCACCAGGTTACCACCATTTTGAGAAACAGCCGTGTGCCCTGTTGGTGATACCATATAATGCCGCTTCGAAATATCAGCATGTTATATAGAGGCAGGATCCCTCAAGACTACCAATTGTTAATGGGACATGGTCACCAAATTCATCTTTTGCCCTGAAAAACTCTTCAAAATGTAGGTTCAGCCAAAAATGCATCCTGGTCAAACGTATGTTCTTTATGGACATTGAATACACCAAAATCCCTCCAAGTTGAGAGAAACGTTGAATATCATTGCAAAAAATTGACCCATGGAAAATTGCAAAGCCTTTCAAAATCCGATTGCTCGAGTCAATCACATCCAAAATCATCTCCCAACACTTGTGACCATCATGAGTCTTCATCTTTCTCATCTAAGTTCCTCTATTTCTTTTGGATTTTATCCTCTGGTCCTCAAACATGGCTAGCTTGAAAATCCATGAAAATCAAATATATTCAGAGGATTTTCCCAGCTAGAAACCTCCATTTAGTTGGGGGATGTTCCAGTCACGTTTGATCATCCTATCAAACACCATGAACTCCCAGAAAACTCTACTTAACTTCCCTCAAATCCCATTAAATCACAATTTTTCTGGGTTCAATCCCTTTGAACCACCAGTAAATTCCATTGAATCCCATTAAAGTCCCATGAAACCACCATGAAATCCGATGAAGTCCCACGAAATCACCCCCATTTTCCCGCCCTTTCCCAGGTACGTGCCCGAGTCCACGAAGGTGTGCCCGAAGCCCGTCAACTCGCTGCTGCTGCCCTCGAGGGACATCTTTTTCAAGGAGACACCTTGCAAGGTGGGATACGAAATGGACCATGGATGAATGGTGATTTTTCATGCTGATCTCACCAGCAAAATATCTGGTGATTTCTTGGAGATTAAATGGGACTTTAGCATGAAAAATGGTTCTGAACTGACTTGATCATCAAAAATTGTGATAAAATGTCAGTATCAAGGGACCTCATTGACATAATGGTGCCACAAAATTCATTGCAAATCTCCCTCTCTCTCTACAAATGCAATGGTTCAATAATGGTTCCATCATGGTCTTTGGATTCCTGGTTCGGAACATACTTCATCTATTTGTGGACATGAATGGAATAAATGAATATACAAATAATAAATATGGGATGTAAATGGGACATGATCAACAAAAAAAGTATCCGAAATACCGCCAACTTTCCTAACTTAACTTGCTTGTTGCGAAGGGAAGCTGATGATAAACCAATGGATTGTGTTGGTTCTCCAGATTTTTAGACAACCCCCAACATCACCTGTGCTGGGGATAAATTCGCCAACGACTGGACCCTAGGGGGGATAGATCCCGAATTTCAGTTGGTGGGAACAAACCCCCTCGTTTCCAATTTGTATTGAGCCCAACTCGTATTGGTTCCATCCCTGTCTTGGTTAAATCCTCATTCGTTCAACCAAAATGCGAAATTTTCCGTCCCTCCTGTAACATAGACCCTGCATGACCCTGCCACATAGGGGTTGGAAGACTACTTTTCCCTAAAAATGGGTGATTCTCAGGGTTCAGATTCTCATTTGATCCCCATAGACAATTCAATTCCTATAAAGTTCCCATAGATTCATATCGTATGCATTTCCATCCCCATTCTTGCAGCTTTCCCCCAGCCCAGGCCGTGCGCATCTTGCCCAAGCCGCTGTAGAAGCGCTGGGGGCGCATTGGGGTCCAGGCCACCTTAGGTCCGGTCCAGGCCAGTCTGGGCCACAAGCAGTTTGGGGTGAGTGTCGAACCACGAAAAAAGGGTGGCTTCTGGATGTTTTTTTCTGTGTGGTTTATGGTTGTTTCAAGCAAATTTAAGTAATCTAAGTATCCATTTTAGTCACAGATAAATATCCAACCCTGAAAGTCATTTGTGATTTATTTGACCCCCCTGAAAGTGATGATAGTCCACAATCAAGCCACGATTGAAATGAAGCATTGGGATCAAATGGGTGACACTATCTATCCACCTCAAAGAACTTTGGCTGGTTAATGGCTACCAGCAGAGAAGACAAACTGTTTGAAGATGATTGAAGTATAATTAACCCACTCGTAAAGCAACCAACATTTTTGTTATGTATGGTGGTGAAAATGTATTTCAACCAGTAAACATATAGCAACATCAGGGGTTCATCTCCCGAAAGTTCGGGGGCTGACGCCAACTCCAACAAGCGCGTTGTTGAAATCTTGAAGCATGAGATGTTGGTAACAAAGTTATTTGGGTAAACAAATCATGCCAAGGAAATCCCTTCTTTGAAGAGGGACCTACAAATGATACCCTCCAGTAATCGTTTAAAAGCTATGGATCATGGGAAATGGTCCATTAAATGATTATAGATGATTTACCTCTGAAAAATGATGATTTGCTATCTTAGTTTACTGGAGGTACGTATTGCCCGGAGAACAACTCGTGACTTTCCAGGTGACTGACCGAGCCGTCTAGCTCTCAGCGCAGATGTCCCAAAACCCGGAGGCTTCTCCATTCAAAGCAATCTGACCATTGAGGAAAGCACATACCCAATGAAGCCAATGTTGATAGATTTGATAGATTTGATAGGTTTGGTAAATATGGGATATGGCTAGCAACACTACATACCCCAGGTACAAGAAACAATAGTCAATAGTAATTAATGATATCTACAAACAAGAAATGCATAGACATGCATAGACAATACAGAACCTTTGTTCTTGGGTGTCTGATTTCTTCAACGAACAACTCGGAAAAAACCGACCGCCGCTTTCGCCCGGTGGCTGTGGCCGCGGAGCTGTCGTAGCCCACTGTCAGCAAACCGCCTTGGGGCGACAAACACATCGAGAAAATGTCGCCGTTCACGTGCTCGTGGTCCTGCATTGCCGGAGGGATGTGAGAAATTGTGAGAACCCAGGTAATTGGTTTCGGGATTTTTTCCCTACTACCCATACCCATATGCTCCACGGCGCTTGAATATTGACCAATGTGATATTCCAGCACCATGAAACATATGGGCTAAGTTCCTGAGGTGTTTTTCACATGTTTCAACCAACAGTTGACTGGTGATTCTAGGGGTACATCATATGTGGGGATAATCTCTTTTTTGGGGCGGAAATGGTGGGATTTTGCAGATTCCAAACCAATCCAATTCATCAGGTAACCAGTTAACCATTGGTTGAATGTTTCATATTTGCCATCCAGTAATTTAGCAGTTTGCTATGAAAAAGGACAATTTTGAATACGTAAATCATAGAACTAAATGGCCTGCTTTTCCACAGCAAACTGCTTGATTATTATCAGATGGTAAGGGATACATACAGTGACAAACTCCAACGTTCAGTGGATAGTCATCTACGTCTTTAATAGATAAACATTGGTTCTTCATGGTTCACAGTGAATGGAACAAGAAAAAACGCATGGTTACCCTCTGGTAAACTAACATAGCTATGGAAAATCACCATTTTCAATGGGAAAATCCACTATAAATGGCCATTTTCAATAGCTATGTTAGTTTACCATCATGCTTGTTTGAACCACCTTTCAGGCTTTGTGTAAGGTAAGTTGCTCCTTAAAGATCTCCTGCAAGACCGTGCTGCGCTCAGACGGGGCCAGGCCCATAATGCCATTGGCCTGTGGTAGTGAAGCAAGATGTGGAGAAAAGTTGGAAGTCCAATGTGAAGAAAAATTAGATGAATCATCACATTAGAATTATAAGACTCATTGCACGTTTTGGCCCAAAATTCATCTTAGAATCAATGATGACCCCATGTTTAATTCCAATTATAGGTATATCAAAAAAATATATCAAATTGTCTGGATGGATGAATATTCAATGAATTAGTTGGACAATCACTTTTTTTACATCAGTTAGAATTCATCGATGCGTTAGAATGATCAACACCATTTAGCTTAGAAAATATTACCCAGAACGAGGACAATCATCTGGAAGCTATGTAGTTCCTAACGGATCCAACTTTCTATCATCCAAGCAGGGGAATAACGCTGGATGATTCAGATGATAGAAAATTATCACAGGATAAAATGTGGAGCTCATGGATCATCAGGAAAATGCTCATCGTCAAAGGTATAGTAATGTATTGTATACTTCTCTTATCTTGCCATTCTACTAAGTTGGAACAAATTGGATCAAGCCGTCAAATCTGAATGATCTGGGGGTTGAAATGGATGATAGAAACGCCACTACACACCTGCAGATTGACGTTTCTGAAGTTTTTCCTGCCAAACTCTTGCGAATGGAGATTTTTGTGGGAAAAGGCCATGAAAACCTTGGTGAAACGGTGGAAAACCATTGGCAAACCCTGGGGGCTGGATGTCGCTGTCGATGTTAAGACATTGAAGACATGTGGCATACCGAGATACCAAATACAAATGGAGAAATCACAATGGTGAAAGTTGCCAAAACAGAAGGAGTTGTCAATGGCCAATGGATTGGTTTCATGGAACATCTACAAGAAACCATGTTTTTTTTTCCATGAAATATGATGGTTTCCTGCAATTTTTCCCCTTTAAACCAATCCATTGAAGTTGCCATGAGAAATGACGAACACATATTGAAAACCAACACATAGCTGGGCTAGCCCACGCAGAAATTGTTGGGATGCCAGAGGTCCACCACCACGACCGCACCACTTTGAATGCCGGTACCCAGAAGAAAAGCAAGAGAAAATCACAAAATGTTCCACCTAATTTCAACGACCACACCTTAAATCATCTAAATTCAACATGTAAATCATCTAGATGATGCCAACAAGGGCCATACAGTAAATGATGACTAAAATCATCTGTGAAATCCCATTTGTCAGGTTCCATCTGGCAGGGATTTTATCAACCTGCTGCCCTCCAGAAAAAGACGGTAGTTTGGATGATGGAAAACCCACTGCAGCGCATCTGAAAACGCTGGATTTCCGTGATTTCCAGATCCATTTGCAAGTTTGCAGTACCGGAAGGGAACCCGTCTGCTATACCCACATAAACCATCATAAACACACACACATATATATATATATGTATATATATATATATATGTATATATATATATATGTATATATATATATATGTATATATATATATATGTATATATATATATATGTATATATATAATTATATATATATACATATCTACAATGTAGTGTAGATACTATAATAGAAACTCCACAAAAAGTCCGGCACCAAGAAGTTTGCAGCCGGCACTGCGGCGAGCCGGCGCCTTCTGTGTGACGAAGAGTCGCGTCTCTTTGGTGTGGCAGCCCATGTGCACCTGGTGTGCGGCGAGGAGTTGAACGAGGGGCCGGGCCATAGGCCATGGACGGTGTAGATTTCGCAATTACATACTATGTAACTATATGTATTCATAATTATGTATATTGCTGATTAAAATATATGAGTGGCTGTGGCATAGTATGATTGAAAAGAATATGGGGGCGCGTATCTGTTGTTTTTTCAGCAAGTTGATGCCTGTGTATGTGTCTAACTACCTATCTATATTTGTATATATAATATATATTGCATTAGCGGTACACCTACGCAGTTGCACTATAGGCAAAATCAAGAATCCGAAAAATATGTGCATGCAAAATCGTATTACCGTACATAAAAAACCCATATACATATGTACATATACCATCGTATACTTATATACATATACATAACATATATTATAATACATATATATATATATGCTTACAATATACATGGATGTATCTAAAGTATTCTAAAATTGCTCATTGACCTTGAAACATTGGATGAAATGAGGAATAAACGACAGGCAGAGAAACCAGAACAAGGGAAAACAATAACCCAAATCATCCATGCATGTATGGTATATGTGGTTGCGTCTGAAAATGGGTGATACTGGCATGCTCCAATCTTTTATGGATACTTCATCTTGGTCCATGTGAACTACCAAGACCTGGATCTTTTTGTCATTGTGTATTTGAATATTCCCAATTATGGCATGCCCTGCACCAGTGATGATTCCTAGATTTTGCCAATTTAAGGCTTGTTGATACCCACAATCAATTTTGGCTCATAGATGATGAATCCAGCACTTCATCACACAAACCTGCAATTTTATGGCGACTTGATGGTGAACCAAGCGCCCTCGGTAATCCAACATGGCGGGCTGGAAAATCCAATGAAATCCCATGGCCCATATTAGAATTTCCCCAGCAATAAATGTCCATTTACGAGGGATTTGCTATTGCTCGGCTTGATGACACCACAGAAGTATCCCCACTAGATCCCATGAAATCATCCATCACCATTGACTCACCATTTTTGCTGGTTAAATCCCCTTAAATCCTATGAGATTCCTGCATTTTGCCCGCCTTGACCATGGGATTCTGCTGAAATTCGTCACCCAAGGAGATGAAGTCGGTGAACTGGAAGCCTCAGTGCAAACCGCAGGGGGTTGGAGAAGTTCCTGTTCGGAATTTCACGCGGCTTTCATCAGCCAAAAGGGTGATTAAAATTAGCAAATCGCTTTGATTCCCACTCGAAATACATCATTTTAGGAATGATTCCCTTTGTTGGCCATCATTCGTGGTGACGTCGTTGTAAAATCACTTTGTTTTGCGCATTCTAAATGCTTGGCCATGCTTGTCTTACGATTGAATCTCCACTTTTTTCTGGTGAATCTGACGAAATTGATAACTCCACCTCTTTTGACGCTTCATCCGCCATTTTTCTTGGGGGCTTCCAGCTACTGAGAGGATACGCCAAGACACCCTCAATGGAACTTCCTTCGGTGTAGGATTGGTGATATGCACAACGGTTCTGCCTGAGGGTCTTCCCACGTAAGAGATCTTAGGTGGGGGAGGAACATGCCACGACATGTTTACTGTAGGTGTTGTTCTGGCATACATACGAGTAAACAACTGTTGTGGGTATGTCGTATCTATGAGTTCGTTCACTCCCTTTCTCTCTGTCTCTGTCTCTGTCTCTGTCTCTGTCTCTGTCTCTCTCTCTCTCTGTCTCTCTCTCTCTCTCTCCATCCCTCCCTCTTTTTCTACATGCACAAGATGTATTCACAAATGTCTCAATTCATGGTTGGGCATACTGGGATTCCAAGCCAACAACCCAAACCGCCAGTTATCTAACCATTGGTTAAATGTGCGTGTGTGTGTGTGTGTGCATATCCACATGTTCATACGAGTAATATACGTATCCGACTTCTTTTTGAGATTGTTGACGTTTCTCTTTAGACACTCATTTCAGGCACCCTTTCAAGGAAGGGCTAGGGCAAAACCAACGAATATGGATGAGTTTCACACATGCTGCATCAATTGAACTCCAAATGCTATCTTTTTCCCTACTAGGTATATATATTTTTTTTTTTATTTATTTATATGTATATATAAAAATACCATCACCCCAACCAACATAGACCTGCTGAATTCGGGTTGCAAGACTACTCTCATCAATGTAAAACTAGGTTGTTTCAGGGCCTATGTTCCCTGGGGAGGTGATAAATCAGCCAATCGAGCCAGCGTCATATCCATAGCTGATGCTCAAAAAAGCAACCAAAATCACCATGGGAGTGGATGAATTTCAATCACTCGTGCATAATCGTGCATACACATTAGTCTCTATTTCAAAAAATGGCGTAAAAAGAATACCATTCAATTTTTACCAACCATTCACCCAGGTTTACCCGGTCTTCACGCCTGCACGAGTGACAACTCTTTGAGCAGGGCGTCCATTGCGCGCTATTGGAGAGGGAGAAATCAAAGTTCGCGTCCTCAGATTTCAACTGCAGCTGCTACTGCTTGGGGCGGAACAAAGGGTGAATTTAATCAAGAAGAATGGAGAAACATATGATCAAAACCTTGGGGGGGATGTAGAAACAAATGATGGGGTTAACTGGTGATTTTATAATCATATGTACACCAATGTTGAGAAATAGAGAGCTCACTGAAATGTTCAAGTATGTTGGGTTTAAATGACTGAAAACTGAATACATAACATGACTTCTCGAGTCAATTTTGCTGGTCCATGTCCAACTTGCATTGGTTCTGTCGCGATGTTTGGCAGCTAAAACATCATTGTAAAAATAGAGCGGAAACATTGAAACATAAGATGAAACTCCCATCATTATTCAACCTGACCACATGCACAACAAAATCTAAATCCAGGCGTCTAAGTGGTGGCCACAACTTTGGCAGCCGCTACAGGTGAAAGCACAAATGGTGCTTCCTGCCGCTGGGGCGTCTTTCAAGGTCACAAGCGGGCAAGGTGAAAAACCATTGTATCAATCGGTATGTGTCGCACATATTTGGACGGGGTAAAGCCTAATCATGCATCACCCAGAAAAAAATATCATCAGTACATAGATGCAAAGAACGGCCAATGTGGATTTTCATGAGCAAAATTGCAGAAACATGGGTGAAGCTAATGATGTTGGAGAATGTTGGAGGATGTTGGAGAAAACTAGCTCCCAAGCTCTGCTCCATCAACTCCCATCCCTTGATCATATAAAATACCCCCCAATAGGGTCACCCAAAATAAATAGACCCAATGCCAAGCAGGGGTTTCTGGGTAGATATGTAGCATGAGGGGGCACTGGCACTGGCAGAGATGTTGTTTCCAACACGGCTCTTCCGGAGTTCTTTCAACTATGGGACTTGCCAGCTTCATCTGATTCTTATCCAAGCTCCAAGCATGATGGCCATCCGAGTAGAGCACATGACCGCTGGATGTGGGATCCGCACTGCCAGAGATTGTCCCCCCTTTGGGATCCTGGGGGCTAGCATAAAGTATATTACCATATATTACCCAAGTAGATGTGTAAACCAAAAATGCAACACACATATTCTTTGTGGATCCTTCATTGTCCGCTATGAAAATCCCGCGGGTACAGGTGAGCGAATGAAGGTGTTCATCACGCAGTGCTTGTGTGTGGAACTCTCATGAAATCAATTCCTGTCAAAATTGGAGCAAAAACTCTCAATGTCCAAAAGCAGCGTGTCACATTCCAAACTGAATAGGGTATTCTCAAATCACCCGTACAAGGAATTCTGATTTGAAACAAACCGACAACCAATAGTGACCTCATGTCCTTCTAAAACCAGTCTTTATCTCTCTTTCCAAATGGGCAAAAGCGCCTTGACAGTGACCTCTAGAACATGTTTTCCACATTTTTCCACCCTGAAAATGAGCAAAATCCACGTCCTGTGTCCGCAATCACCGAGACGCGTTGTGGCAGCGGTGTGCCGACCTTTCAGGTGCGTCAGACCATGCTGCGCGCCAACTGAACAATTCTTATGGGTAGAATCATGGGAACGTGATGCTGTCAACCAAGTCATATCCTGGGAATATGACGATAAAACGTATGTGATCAACATATGTTGGATTCCACACAAAATTTCTGACAAATTGAATCAACTAAAATAAACAGGAAAATGACACCAGCGGCCAGACATCGGGGTATCTCTCATCACAAAAATTGGCTGAAACATGTTGAAACCCCAAAACGCCAAGGTGCTAAAATATCGATGTAGTAGTACTGATATGTCGCGACGTCTCCATAGAGCCGGGCAGATTGGATGCCTGAACAGGTCAGCCACCGCGTTTGTATCGGCAGGAAGGACCGATATGAAGCACTTTCCATGTAGCCCAGAGTGGGGTGCTAGGTCGCAATCTGGATCTAATGATGCTGAAACCTACAGGTGACGAAATTGTTTGGGTGCAAACCCTGCTGATTGGAGGCAACAAGCCATAGCAAGGTTGCCGATCATGACCTAAACTTCGGATGGACAGCAACAGCCATGGAAACCAGCAAGGAGTTTGAAGTATAAGTAGACCTATCATATCCATTTGGATGATATTCAGCTCCTCATTCACAGGGGATCTGAACAATCCCTAGTTCCAAACAGCTCCTCCAAATGTGATGGGGAATCCAGAAAATCCAATACAAGGTGGCCCCCCCCAAATAGCCAAGTTAGTTCCTAACATAGGTACAGTAAACTATGGTTTATGGTGATTGCAACTGCAACTATATAGTTAGATGAGTTAATCACCACAAGCCATAGTCTTTAAAAGCATATTTAACCTACTTTATGATGATTAAAATCATAGTTTTATGGTGATTCTACTTGGAACTAAGGGGCCCCACCTTTTTTTTTTTGAACCCTCCGAGACCCTCTCAGCTGAGGGGCGCTTCGTGGCATCGTAAAGCCTTCGCCCGGAGGTGACATTTCCGTCCGCCCTCAGTGTACCGGTAGCGAACAGCCATGGTCAAAGCAGCCCCGACTCCCTGGCGACTTATAATTAGATCTTATTGCTTTCAAAAAAACCTAATAAAATGGCAATGTTTCTTTAGATGGGTGTTTTATTGATTTTAATGTTCTTTATAGTGACAATAATGGGACGATCATAGGGTAATTATCAATGCATAATTAATTACCCTCTAGCCTCTAGCAATCAAACATGGCCAGCCGGAGATTCCACCATTCAGTTCGATGATTTCGTCCATTAAAACTCCAGGTTACACAATTCTATGCTAAAATCGAGACGTTCGGTCCCAAACTTCACCGGGACTTAATCCTTTCTCAAGAGCAACTCAAGCACTTGAGGTAGTTCAATGCGTAAAACGAGCGGCTTCTCCTCTGCATTTGACATCCGAAATCATCAGCCCATGGCAGGATGGCGCGAAGCTTTCCACGGAAAACTGCAGTTTGGATCATGACCGAGGGCTGTGGTCCCCCCAAATGGATTTTAGTGGATAAGAGTTACCCTTTTTTGAATCATTCAAATAGGGTTTAGCCGATTTTAGCCGCCTGATGTCGTGGTTGCATAAAGAATCTGGTGAACTTGGCTGTTGATCCCCTGACTGGGTAAGTATTGTGGTGATATGTGGTGGTAACCTCCTGGAAATATTCATTCTTTCCAGGAGGCTTGGACCACTCCAAGTGAACTCTACTTGGGGTTGCTATTTAGATCATTTTGGCACTGCAATGCTTTGATCCTGCTCAAGCTGTTTGCCCCTGGAATTTGCCCATGGAAATTGATGCTTGGACTGGAGGGAAGTATGCATCCTTTGGATTCCTTTGGGCATCTTGTCTGGGAAGAGTTTCCTCATGCATCAAACTTCAGTGAAACAGCCTTGAGAGCCTGACTGAGTACCCGAGCCGGGTAGGAAAGAACATCTCCGTGGCTGCTCTGACTACCACATCCCAGGCATGTTGCTTGGAGAATTCAGACGGCTGTAATGCTGGATTGTGTGCACAACAAAAGCACAAACCCAGGAAGAAGTTGAAAAACATGCGACCTTCGGTGTGCAAATATGCCAATGCCAATGATTGATGTCCCCAATCATCCCCCATCCACTAGTCCATAGTTAGTTCGCCTCAGGAAAATGGACGGCGCAACCTGGCAGAATGCCAGGCTGGCAGAATGTTGGGATTCACTGCTGCAGTTGTCCAACTTCGACAAAAAAAACACTTCAGGCATCCCTCTGGTGGTGCCTCACTTCACGGTTTACCCTAGAGCACGTGGCAGGCCGGAAAATTCTCATTCTGTAAATGACTTTCCTGTTCGTGAGTGGGCCTACTACTACTGACAATATCTTTGGTTTCCCAGCAGGCAAGCTTCCATTTTTATCAGTTTTCAGTCAAAGATACCATGGTCTGAGCGGGTCCAAACTCACAAGTTGGGAGCAGCTGATGTTCAACCGCAAAGCCATCTGCTGCTTCAAATGGCTGGGATCGCTTCAACTCGAGACTTTGCCAGCTGCCAGTTTTCAACTGAGCAACCTGGGCGCAAGAGCCAGATGGACTTCTGTTGGGGACTGGTTGTCCAAAAAAACGGCCCAGCACCACTGACCTGTAGAATATGCATTCTGTATCTCTACCCCCTTTTGAATGCAACAGTCAATATAGTGGTAAATGTAAAGGTTACTCTCACTTTCCCACGCTTTTCCATAGAAATCCCATCCACCTAACATTAGACACCCCCTAGGATGGTCCCTAAATGTTCCAAATATGTGAAAATCCACTATTAAAATCTATTAAATACTATTGAACCATGGTTTCTCTGGGCTGTTTAATAGTGGGGGCATGGTTTAACAATGATTGCAGTAATTAATCATTAATCCATGTGATCTTCGATAGTTGTCTTACTCAGGGGGCACTGCAGTTGCTGCAAGCGCATCCTGGGCTCAGGACTGCATCCCAAATATCGGGGCCTCGAAAAGAAATCAGAAACCATGCAGATCAAAAAGGGCCAACACTTGGAAGGGAAGAGTCTTGAAGAAAATCTTGATTTGTGCTGTTTTTTTGTTTAAAGCAACTCTTCAGTCTCTATTCAAGTTAGAGGTAGTAGTAGGTATCTTGTTAAAAAACAGGCTTCCCCAGTTCCATGTATCCAAACCTGCATGGGGCGTCAAACCAGTGATACCAAAGGTTACCAGGTTTGCAGTGCTCAAGGTTTGAGCCTTTCTTCCAACCAAAGAACCAAAGAGCCAATTCATCAATTCATCATTGGAGCTAGGCTAGAGGTGATAATCTTAGCTAAGGATTCACATTGTCCGACAGATTTAATAGTGTTCTATCATTGCCTTGGTCGCCACAATTGATAGTCAGGGTTTCTTGATCCGCGGTTGGCATTATCCAAAGCAATCGCCCACAAAGAATCCCGATTTCACAGGGGCAAATGAAAATTGTAGTTGGACCATCGAACCGCCATTCCTTAGGCACCCCAAAATCTCATCAAAATCGATCGTTCCCAGCGGACATAAAACTTGTTACAGTTACAGTAGCCCCCAATTTTGGACGAAGAAAAATGATTGATGATAACCCACTCCAATTTACTGGTGATATCCACAGAATTTCTTGATACTCTGCATCAATATTCCATGTGTGGGTATGCCTGGAAACTAGTCTGCACCCCTAAACCATCCTAAACCCAGTTGTTGATCATCAATTTTCCATTAAAATCCATATAAACATGTCAAAATTGACATATGTGTTCCATAGTTTCCCATAAATCATATGAACAAATCATATCAATCACCATATTCTTGCAGGCCCCGTTTGGTTCCCCCGTGCGCTCAGGTCCAACGCTGTTGCTCGGCCCCCAGGCGTGGGCGACAAGCGCCGAAATCATCCACCTAGCGGTGATGTGGCGGAATGTTAGTAGAGCAATGCCAAAAACCGTCATATGTTTGAAGGTTTACCCTCTGGTTATTTAACATAGCCATGGAAAATGGACAAATTTGGATGATTTTCCCAGCTAGAAACCTCCATTTAGTTCGGGGATTTTCTATGGCTATGTTAAGTAACCAGAGGGTATAACTACTGTGTATACCACCCACAAGAATGGTTAATTTGGGGATGGTGGATCCTATTGCTTTAACATCAGAAAGGTGCCATATTCAAACACGTCAAGGTGCCTGACGTTTGGACTTCAGCTGGGCAGCAATGGATGCCTCGAGACCGTCGTGAACGGGAACTTGCCATAGGTTCAGGATTCCTAGGTTCAATTCATTGTTTTGTATTGATTTTTGGTGGGAGAAATCTCAACCAGAAAGCAGAGTTTTGACCCCCCAACTTTTCTTTACTTGGTTCCTGTAAGTGTTCCCTTCATCCTCTTTCTAAGAGTTCATAGTTAGTAAGTATGTTAGGAATGTGTGAACAAAGCGGCACAGTATTATAGGAATTCGGCAATAATGTCGTCATACCGAAACCTTTTTTGAAAATGTTGGACCCCAGAATTGCATAGAAGTACGACAAGACAAAACATTGTCTGGTACATTAGTTGAAGATTTCCCTTTGTCATGTTTGACTACCGAAGTGTCTGTATATATTTTATCCAAGTATATCCAAGTACTACCCCATTATTGTCCCATTAGTATCCCTATCAAACCACGTAACACTGTATTAAAAGAGAGTTCAGGGGATTTCCCAACCAGCCATGTTTGATGCTTCAACTTCAACTTCCGGCTCCCTGGGACTTCTTGTTTCCTGAGAAGATCGTTTATTCAACAGCCGTCAAAAACATTCATAAACCATACATATATAGTTGTAGTATGTTATAGTTGAAATATGAATTATGGAGATTTCATGAGTTATAGATGATTTTAATCAAACACGGCAATGGAAAATCCCTCATTTATACTCATGTATAGAGGTTTTCCCAATATATAAAAAACCTCCATTCCGTGCGGGGATTTCGCAGCTTACCACGCAGCTGATGACACCGGAGGGTATATCCCAATAAATCACCATCATATCATATCCTTTTGATGGCTGACATATATTATATTCCCACTATATCACTATATTGCCCGACATGAACGAAACTGTTGAAGAGCCATTAAAAACAAAGCGTATTATCCCGTTATTATATGTTATTATCCCATCAATACCCATCAAGATCCCCTAATATCCGATAAATATTCCACTATTATCCCATTATATCCCATTATTATCCTTATTTAACCATAGGACCATGGTTATTGATATCACCATCCCATCCAACATCATGGTCACCATGATTAAACCAATTTTCCCATCCAAAGCCTATCATCATCAAGAAGTCACTCCATTACTATCCCTACGCAACCATCTAGAACCATATTAAAAATTATTAAACATGATGAGTTGCTCATAATCCCCATTGTTGTCCTTATCAAACTACTATGAATATGTTATAATTCCACTATTATCCCATCAATAGATCCTTAAATAAGTTGATGATATTGATGGGATAATAATGGAATCATAATATATCCATGGATACCCTCTGGTAAACTAACAGTTAGCTATGGAAAATGACCATTGATATATAGTTGATTTTCCCATTAAAAAAATGTGATTTTCCATAGTTATGTGGCTGTTTACCAGATGGGATAACAATGGAATCATAATATATCCATGGATAATTGATGGGATAATAATAATAATGGAACATTATTGACAAATAGTAATAATAAGCTGGGTTGGGATATATTCCATAATGATGGGATGTTCTTATCCCACCATCTTTTCCATTCAACGTTGGTGATTCCACTGCGCCAGGTGGCCACCAGTCCACTCCACAGCAAGGACCCGCGAGGGCACGGGATCTGGGCAGGGAAGCCACGGCGTGGCACCAAACTTGGCAGGATGGGATAATGATAGTACAGTTTAAAGTAATATGTAATATCATGATATATCATGTGTGTTTGTACAGTTTTACTTTTATTGCCATAATTGATTATCGTTAATTATTAGTGGTACTATTGTTTTTTATCAATATATGTAGTGGTGATACAATGGGATGTACCTGACAGTGAACTAGGTGTTAACTATGAAAAAGGGGAGTTTGCGAACTGGAAGCCATGGCCCAGCTATATTTGGATTGTTGACCGTTGTCACAAATGGTGACTTTCCACAGCTGTGTTCGTTTTCCAATGTTTACCAGAGGGTAATACAAAAACTGTGGTTTATATAAACCATCTCAAATTGAATCTAAATGGATTGATTTAAGGAAACTGCATGTTTCATCTTCCGGAAACTCTGGTTGCATCAATGTTGCCGAGAAACTGCGTGGTGCAGAACTTATGGATTCTCATGGCTTATCCCCATGGATCACTGTGTATACACCCAAAATACTGGAAGTTCAAATGGTGGCTCAATGACCATCTCTAGATATGGGAGACGCTTGTGGCTATCCCAGCACCCACAAGTCTAGTGGATAGTAAAGGCATGGGGCAAAGTACTGATCAAGTGTATGACTGCCGGCATTGTGTGTCAGGGTTTCTTTCCAAGGTAGAACCTACAAACTAATCGAGAAACATGCAGAGATTGAATGGTAGTAAATTCACGAGCTTCATGTGGGACATATGCCGGCAACTTGATGCATACCCTCTATATGTTTGAGGATTTCTCCGCATAGACAAGGGTAGTGAAAACTAAGCCTCTCCAAAGCAAGTTGCAGCCAGAATCCGCCAAAATGCGCCACAACCTGGTGATTTTTCACCTGTCCAATCATCGTCCAGGGTTTTGATCCAGAGCCGTGTGGGTCAAGTCCTTCCAGCTGGTGCGGCCGTTCCAACCGATCCTTGACCGGATGTTTCATACGGTTGTTTACTTATGTTAGAGATCGACTTCNNGTTAGAGATCGACTTCCAAAGTTGGCTACAGCGATGGACATCTCCAGATCGTCCTGGATGCCTACTGCAGCTCCTGTACTCTGTTGGATCTTATTCAGAGGTTCCCTTGCTACGAGGGCAATGAGAACAATGGGTGAATGTGGGGCGGCTCACTATGTAGCATCTAGCACGTCAGTGCTGACTGTAGCGACGGCATCTTGTAGATCAGGCAATCAGCTCGACAGAACATCCTGCTTACTGTATGGCCAAGAGGTTGACTTTGGGGACTCCGTCTTGTTTGATTTGGCTCGCAGTGTCAAATCTCTCCTTGCGGCGAAACACATTGAGTCTTGCAAACAATTTTTGTTCACCATGTCCTACTGGCGTCAGTGCTGGTCGCTGGTCATGCAGCTCTTTTCCTTCGTCATACCACTCCTTAGCCTATGGTCATTGGGATTGTTTCTGGCACTCACGTCTTCCACATAGTTTTTGACCTGGGAAAAAAAGCTACGATGCCTTCATGGCAGCCTTTGATCTCTGGATGGTGCACTGTAGCCTTGACCACACTGCTTGGGCCCAAGGGCAGCACGCTCAA
>BGPT01000403.1:174882-191996 GCA_003297045.1 Symbiodinium sp. clade C Y103
AACAGGCTGCGGGTTCTCCTCGGAACCTATAAAAGGTGGGTTCATTGGGTCGAGCACCCGTCTGCGATTTCTCAGCGGATGCTACAGCCAAAAGAGAGAAAAGAGAGAGGGTTTTGATCCAGGAAGCCCTGCAGGTGTGTTGCCATTCGCCAGTGCCACGGCCTGGCTCATGAGCCAAGGGATCCGAGGGGATGAGCTGAGGGGATACAGTGGGACACCTGGAAATATGAAAAAAACATCTATAACATGCTGGAAACATCTATCTTTTGGGGTTGCTTTAGAGAAGACCTAGAATTTGCAACTAGGAGTTTGAATTCACATCCAGAACTACAATGATCCATATTTACAGTTAAGCCCAGAAGGAATTGCCTTTGAAATGATCATAAATGATCCCCACATCAGGCGAAATCGGGTTGTTATTCTGGTCAACTTTTAGGTTTACCACCTGAGGGTAAGAATATATAACACGTTGTATCCAACAAGAAGACAACAATGTAAAAAAGGGCATGATTGCTGAAGAAAGGGTCCATTAGAAGCAAAATACAGGGTCATTGCACAATGAAAATAGGAAATTAATCAGCAACCCTGGGCTTTCAATGATCTTTGTTCAGGAACTTACAAATGGAGGTAGCAAAAATGTGCAAGGATTTCGTGAGGGTTTATCATCAAAAATAAAGAGCTTGGTCTGGGCGAGTGCCTCCACTTTGGGCACTCCAGTGTTACATACCACACATTTGGACCTCACCAACCTAGATCCACTTGGACTGGAAGAATATCGAGATTTGAGCCCAACTGAAGAGAGTTGTTGTGAACCATTTTTTGACCATATCTACAGGTCAACAGCTTTTCTATACCTTCTGTGTCTTTTAACTCCAGGCCGGGAGCTCCGTACTCATCGGAATCAGAGGCCCTTCACACAGAGAGGCCTGGATTCGCCTAGCGGTGGCGCTCCGAGGATATCGAATAACTGTTATACAACTATGTAGCAGTTGGGGCTTATCCTATCTTACCCTATGTTTTACATAGGATTATAGGATGATGATTAGCCTTAAGATTAGCCTTAAGATTAGCCTTAAGATTAGCCACAGATCCAAGTAAGCAGCCAATGGCCCTTGCACCCACTGGTTGGGACACATTCTTCAGGTCGCTCCACTTCCCGTATTTTTCTTGTTTCGTTGGGCTATGGTTTGCTGATCCCCTAAACAAAGCGAACTGTTAGTGGGATAAAAATGCATCCTGTGCCTTGAAAAAAGGCATCCATAGATTCGTATCGCTAGAAACGGCCCAGCAACATGGTGTTTCTGCTAGAAACATCCTCTCAAACCAATTCAGAAAATACTCCAAAGACAATCTTAAACCGCAGCCTTGAGATAGTTCAATCCTAGAATTGAAGAATACACCCCGATGATCATGAGCATTATTCTGAAAGAAGCTGTTGGCACCATGTCGGGCACCATGTTGTATCTTCTCAATCATGGTAAATCTTGGATGCCCTTCAAAAGCTCTTCTTGAAAGCAGGATGTCAAATTAAAAGGGAACTTTCACCAGTCGCGTGGCCACAGTTTTCCCCAACCTGTCGCCGCAGATTTTTCCGAGCCTGGTAAGCTCTTCAGCCAACTTCTCCTCGAATCCCAGGAAACCCAGGGGAAAAGGTTCCCATCTGCTCCATGGTGCTGGAATAATTCCCAACATTCCATTATTGGGGGGTATATGTTTTTTCCCATATTATTGTTTTTTCATGTTTTTTTCCCATTATCATGGTAACTATAAAACAATAAATTATATAGCTGGAAACACCATTCCATAATGGAATGTTGGTACTTATTCCGGCACCATAATCATGGAATCATATATTGGGAATATCCATATATTGCTCCATGTATGGCATAATTACCCAATTGTTATGTATATGTTGAATATGTTGGTAAATAATAGCCAGCACAGCGGAGCATATGGGATTGGTTTTTCCCCCCATCGCTCGTCCTCCAAACCACTTTCTTCGACCTCCAGGAGCTCCAACAGCAGCTGGGTTGGAACCTCCACCTGCAGTGGTTGAGCTCCATGGCTGGGAAATTCGTGTGTGTGTGTGTTTGTTCTTTTGGGACAATTCGGAAAAATGATCGAAATATATGGAACGTGTATTTTTGTACAAATATGGAACCATCATCGAAATGAATGAAAGATGTTCCAGCAAGCCAAGTTCCATTACCATTGGTTACCATGTTCGATTGCCATATATATATATGGGACATAATTGACATAATCCATTGTCATTTTTCATTGGGACCAAGTCTGTCCCCCGTGGTGCGCAAGCGCCTTGTCCAGTCCCATGCCCAAGCGCTGAACCACCGCCTGCAGCACCTGGCCAACTGTTACTCCGCGCCGCGTCAGGACAGCTCACACATATCTGCAACATTGGCCCCATATCCATATGCTTAAGCAAACTACAGGGCGTTTTTTTCCAGACGTTTGTCCAAAAATTACATTTGAGATCAAATACTCCTTAGAACCTCTGGTTTATAGTTTGAAAATTTGCTCAACGAAGTCCCCAAAATCATATGGAACCCCAAGAATTGGGTTTGGGGGTGTTCTCTTGCAAATTGGCAGCATACAGTAAATATATGGTGATAGGTCGAAACATATGGAAACCCTGTGCTTCACATCAAAAAAGAAGGCAGGGACCTATGGATCTCCATCAGCTAGAAATGCTCTATATATGTGTATGTGTGTGTGTATTGTATATATATTTTGTATATGTGTGTGCGCACCAAAAAATCATATACAATTATATACAATAATTATTTAATATTTATTGATCCATAGTCATATGGGTTTCATCTGCGGAACCAAGTCCCCACACCTTTGCTGCAGCTGCTTTTGGCACCTGCAGAGATAAACATGTCACATCTAATTGGTGGTTGCTATACATTAATGGGAGAATAGAAGTTTTTGGTTACTATTACAAGTGATTTCAATTATTTACAATTACAGTACTACTCGTATTATATTACTGACATGTATTAGCGTATAGTTAACTAGTGACAAAAATTAATTGGATTGCTATAGTTGTTATCACAAAAAAATGAAGAAGCATATAGAAACTATAGTCTGATTCAGTATGATATAAGCATATATATATATACATGCTAAATAAGTACAAGTATGTACAAGTACCTACTGGAGGGTAACAATCCAATCAGGGTCGAAGCTCTGCGAAAACAGCAGGAGCAAAAACTGACCATAAACATCATAACTTATACTGGCCAATAGAAAGCTATCATGTTTCCCAAAATCTGAAGTCATTGACAATGTTGCGGTGTTTCCTCGATCTTTGTGCTTCGTTGGATTGTGCCATGTCCTGTATGTCTGAAGATTCTATCCGCCATGTTGCAAAATTGCCCCGCTTGCTTTCAGAAGTTCATCCACCTAGTATTTAAGCATGATTTAAACATGTGTCAATTGTATTCTGGAGATATTTTCGAGGCAAAGAGTATGCCCCAAAGGACGCTTTGTGGAAAACTCCGAGAAAACAAATGCCCTGAGAGTTTCTTCGACTCCTCCAGGCACAACCTCAACACCCAGCCTGAGCCGATGTTCAATGTCTAGTCTATTCATTTGAGGTGTTTAAATCTCGAGTTTCTGATGGTTTTGGTGGTAAAGTTAAACCGCTTTTCACCAACTGCTTATTATCTGTGCAATCTTCGTAGATGTCCAAATCTGTGCTTTTCGATTGTGGTGGGCTTGAACATGAATCAACTGCATTGAGCTTTCCTGAAGATGAATTAAATGTTGGGTAAATGTCCAGTGTTTCATCATGTTGGTGGCTTAATCATTGTTCCATTCCATCAATTTATCCATGCAAAATCCATAACTCCGAGTCCTTGACTGTTTTTTGTTTGACTAATCTATATTCATTGTTCTTTCTTTATTCATGTGACGTTTGGGTAAATTTCCAATTTTTGATCATTGTCGTGGATTAATTATTGTTGCTAAAAACCCAGAAATCTGGGCACATTGTCCTACAGTACATCCCATTTTTTTTGATGTCATGGTTGATCCCAAGTTTGGTTGATTAAATCCCCGATGTTTGATCGCTTAAAGTTTAGTTGATTGAATCCTTCATGTTGGATAGCTTAATCCCAATGTGTGTTGTTTAAGTCCCTATGTTGATGATGTAATAATCACCATTTTTGCTGCTTAGTTTAATCCCAATGTTTGGTTCCTTAAATCCCAAGTTTCTTATGGTTAAATCATGCTAAATTCCTCTTCTTGATGCCAAAATCACCATTTTTCATGGTGAACTTCCCATTTTTCATGGCGAAAATCACCATTTCTGAAGGTCAACAAATCCTCCCGCACCTCATCCGGCAGCCGTTTCCGCTGCAGGAGCCGTTGCCAGTTCAAGGCCTGGCGGAGCGCCTCGCGACCTCAGAGTTTGAGCGGCAAAAATGGTGATTGGATCGAGATTTAAACAACAAAAAATGTGATTTATGGTGATTTCACCCTCAGAAATGGTGACTTTCTCGGCAAGACCTAGAATTTGACCTGCAAAAATCCCCTGGTTGAGCATCAAACATATTTGCTTTGACCAGCAAAGAAGTGTGGATCCGCCAACAAGTCATGAAACCTCGAAGAAACCCCAGAGGTCCCAGGCAAAAGGCCCACCCTGCGGGGTTGGAGAGGACTGACCTGCGCTGTCGATGGGATTTCACCACCATTGGGGGTGTCATGAGAGGAAACATGGCATCAAAATGCGGGGTTTAACGGTTTAAGCATCCAAACTGGTGACTTAACATGACTTAACCAACCAACATTTGGACATGAATGGAGATGAAATGGGATAAATAGTTCACCAACTTGATATGACATGGGCGTTTCTTGTTGAACATGTAGCATTATTCGTGGCATTCTACAAAGATATATTCCAAGAAAATTGCCATGTTATTGGTGAAAATATTGATCAGCCAGTGGAGGATAATCAGCCGTGATTGAACAATAGAACATGTATGAAAAAGTCAGGTGGGATCACGGGTTTGATTAGTTCTTTGAGAAAGGCCATGGGAAAAACAACATCTTGGGATATCCGACTTAATCCTCTTGGGATGCAACACAGCAACTACCCAAAGAGAAACGACATCACCGACTGGTGATGCTGTTTTTTTTTTGAATAAAACATAGACCCCGCGAAAATAGGGCTTGGGGGATGAGTTTCCACAGATCAACGCTAATTTTCAGGGTCCGACCTCAGCCATCGGTCCCACCACTCCAGTACGAGGCTGGCAGAATCCTCCACCGCCACCTGTGGATTTGATGGGCTGGGAAAGTGGGGCACCCTATGGCAAGCAAACGTGGCTAGCTGAAAAATCCTCTCTCAATGGGAAGTTGTGATAATAGGAAAATCATCCTTTAAATGGGAGGTTTTCCATTGCCACGTTTGAGTACCGGAGGTTAAATCGAGAAATCAATCTTGTGGCTATGATTCACCTCACCTGAAATCGCCTGGGGCAACCCTGAAAAGGGGCGGATTTTTCAGTGAGGGGTGCAGAGTGATGCCCCACGTAGATATATGATAGGTCTCCAAGTTGGTTTTGAACTGGCAACACAGTTGTGCCCAACATTGACATGCCTATATAACAGTCTGAGACGATACTGGCAGGGCCACACCTTACTTGCCGCCGTCATCCGCCGTCAATGATTGTTCCCTACCAACCGTTGGGATTGGTTTGATATCCCCCGGCCTGTAAACATAAAGCAAGCAGGAGGTGGACATGCCCTCGAGCTAGATAAAGTCCTAGGACCATGATCGCATATCCTTCTAAAGTTTTTGGGGTTAAACAATTAGTCAACAAAATGAGTGATTTCACATTCTCAGGTTAAAGTACTATAGTGTGTCCTCATTTCTGATGCTTATTGGATCCCAATGTTTTCACCAGTGATATTTTCCAAATCTCTTAGTTTTGTCTATATATCTTTAAACAAACAGAAAACACAAAAAAAACAACATTTGTCAAACCCCACTACAGTATGGGATGGTATGCTTTTCTATCTTTTGGGATCTTACTTTGAGGGTTACCATGTCATCCGATTTCATCAGGGCCGACCTCGTCAGGCAGTTCCAAGTCCTGCAAGTCCTCCGCAGCAGCCAACCTCCCAGGTTTGCGTGGAAAAACCGATGGTTTCCCTAGGAAAATGATTTACAAATGGTGGCTTTACTGTATAAGGAAAAATCAACATAGGGAGATATTATGGGATATTCATGGATATTCCAGCTAGCCATGTTTGAGTGGTTGAGTACCAAATGGATAGAATCTGTGAATAGCGTTTTTTTTCTTTTCCCATTGAGATTCCTATCAAACCACATTGAACTACAATAAAACCTCCATTTTGTGGCTGGCTGCTAGTAAATCAACATATACAGTATCACCAATACATCACCATTCCATCACTATTAAATCCCATTAAATCCCATCAAACCTCCATGTTGGGGGGATGTGTTGGTTCTATATCCATCCGATGATATCCCTATCATCTCACCATGTTGGTTGTTTAAGTCATCATTTTGGTTGGTTGAGTCGTCATTTTGGATGGTTCAACCCACCATTTTGATGCTTGAGTCCCTATTTGTTGATGGTTGAATCAGATGAAACCCCTATTAAATCCTATGAAACCCCCATTACCCTCTGGTAATTTAACATAGCTATTGAATTGAAAATGGTGATTTTCCATAGCTATGTTAGTTTCCCAGAGGGTACATCGCATGAAATTCCATTCAATCTCTATTCTCCACGGTCCATCATGGTCCATGGGGTTACCCCAAAAAAAAATTGGGACCCCATGGAGCGCCCTTCAGCAGCTCCACCTCGAGGCTAGGACCAGCTGCCGTGCACGGAAGCAAACGATGAAGGGATCCTTGGCCGATTCCGGGTGAGTTGGGCCATGGGAAAAACTGGGCTGTACCCTCTGGTAATTTAGCATAGCTATTGAAAATTGCTATTTATAGTTTATTTTCCCATTAAAAACGGTGATTTTCCATAGTTATGTTAGTTTACCAGAGGGTAAGTACCACTATGCATGTGACTATTCATCCCAAACGAAACCATTCACAAACCAGTTCACGAACTTCATGGCCCATCTAAGCATATCATTTGATCCCTTCCCACGCGGAGGATCCCAAGACTAAATGCCAGAAACAAACGGGATTGCATGGGATGGAACCAACAAAAAATGGAGAACTCATGGTAATCTAATGGGATATCATGGGTATATGGTGGAAATATCATGGGGATAATTTGCAATCCCTTCCCTTAATATTAAATGCCAACCCTTGACACCGTGGTTCGGTATTGGATCATATTTGAGCTGGGGAGGCTAAGGGGGCCAAAATTGGGGAGTACATCATGAATTGATTCATGGAAGTTACCAAGTAGTAATTATCCTTAATTAACTGTTGGATTAAGTATTGGGGAGTATTGTCAGTGGTGATTTTTTGCTATCATTTCTTACCATATTGATTTAACGACATATTTACGCGTTGGTTGCGAAACACAGGGGTTGCCTCTCTTTTTCCCGTGTTCTTGGGCAATCAACTGATGGGAAAAGCAAACAGGTTCCGGATTTGCACTCTTACGCGCCAGTTGTTGACTGGAGATGCCCTCGAAAGTAGGTAATTCTGATATGTTTTGATTGATTTTGATTCATTCTGATGGACAAAGAACCCATGCGCAGTGGGATGCAAAACGCCAGAACTGAGGCCCGGAACGGCCGCCACGACCCACAGCAAACGCAGGGACAAGGGCACGGGCACGGGACTACGGTCCCAGGCCTCTAAAGAGAGCAAGGTGGACAAAATCCTGTAAGTTGGCCCCAATGGACCTACAAGAACCAGCGAAATACCCTAGAAAAACATAGAAAAGCCTACCAAACAACACCATGAAACTGGTGGGTTAGCATGGGTTCACCATGAAATTGCTGGTGTCTTGTTAGAAATCTTGTTCACCATCGTTGTTGGGGATTCATATCTTATATTGGCCATTTCAGACTGGAGATGGGGCTTCTAGCGGGGATAAATGAAGATTGGATGTTACTGTCAATGGATGGATGGATTTTGTTGAGAAACTCACAGGCTCACAGGAAATCCTGTGATTATCTTTAGAATGAAATATGGAGGTTCCCTCCAAACATATCCCGTATATACCAATTCTTGGAATTGGGCGAAGAGACATACAACCAAAAACACTGTGGAGGATTTCGGCAGTAAAAATGGATAAGCATTAGTTATTAGTTTTATTCAGTGAAAAAAAGGATTCAATGTAAAGGCAAAACCATACATGCCTAAGACTTACCTTCTTAACCAAGTTTTACCAAGATAAGGAGGTGCCCAAAACCATTTACCACGGAAACCAACGTAAGGATACCCAAATAATAAAAAAGTGGATTTGGTTGGCGAATAGCATACCAACATTTTGATGATGATGACAATGATGCTGGCAGAGAATTCCAACTGGATCTACAAGGTGCCTGCAGATTCTCTACTTTCCAAGTGCTAGTCCCATCTCAACTTCCCGTGCCCAGCTCCTCCCAGCTCCGCTTTTTTTTTTTCGCAGTTGCGCCATGGTTCGTCGTTCGCACTACAGGCCCGGCCCCAAGGGTGGCAGCATGAAATCCACCGTCTCCCAACGGACGGGACGCTCGATGATGCCGGGCCTCTGCTTCTTGGGAGGTTTCTTCTTCTTGTAGAAGTACGGCAAAGGTATCCTGCCAACCACAGCAATTTTTTCAGGTGAAAAAATCAGATTTCTGACATCAAAGAGCTACAAAAAGCTAAAAACCATAAGTCCTTGGAACCCATCATACCAAAATTACAAGCAAAATGTTAGCCCCAAGTTGAACCTAATCAGTTCCCTGGCCCTTGTTTCACCATATCGCAAGACCCCAGCAGCGCCATGACTGTCGGTCGGGAACCAAATCTGCAAACAAAAGTCAGGAGATGTCAGAACCACAACAAACTCATGTTAGGATGGAAGGCAACAAACAAACCCTTCTGGTAATTAGTCGAACATGGAAATTGAAAATCCTCCATAAATGGAAGCCTATAGCTGGGAAATTCATCCAGAAATCGAGGATATTCCATGTTCATGTTTGATTACCCAAAAGGTATCCAAATTCGAGACTCCCAAGCTTGGAGGCCTATATATTGGCCCATGGCACTAATAGTTGAAACTACAAGTACAACAAGTACAAGCAGAGGGATGCAGATTCAACCAACCCCTTCCCCACCTCATGTCATGGGCAGATATATGTTAATATAATATAGATATAATACAGGAATGGATTTAAAATATGATAACTATTTTATCCCATTCTACCACCATCTTTAATGTGCGACCTACCTTTTTCCGCCATGGCTTCTACCCAACACCAAACAGCGGCCGCTCCTCCGGCGGTGCGGCGCGGCGATGGGATCCTCGTCGTTCTGGGAGTCCGAGGTCTCCGTTTCACTGGACGTCTCCGAGTCACGCACTGGAAATCCCTTGCTCCAACCTGCAGCTTGTTGGCCAGGCCAACTGGGGACGATTCTTATAGCCATACCATAAAAAATGATGGTTTAAGCCATTTATTAGCCACAAAAATGGTGATTGCATGAGATAGCCAGAAGAATAAACAATTGTCTACACCAATCTACGATATAGCCTCTTGTAGTTTTTGATAGTTTTTGTTTATAGACAATGATCGGCTTTTTGGCGGTAGAGTGGCCAACTCTCTGTGTGGTTTTTATTGGTCTAGACTGGTTTTTCAGAACTCTATTAGCGGCTATGGCAGATTGCAGATTGTAGATTTAGTTGGTCCACTACGTCACTGCAGGGTTTTTTTCTGTTGGAGCTCTTGGGGGGATTTTTACGGTATACAACCATCAAACATGGGAGTTTTAGCCAAAACAATAGCAATTGAATGGGATATATTATGTTTTTTTTGTAGATACGTAAGCACAAGAACCTGGTGGCGCCCCGTGTTTGGCCCAAACCGAAAATGTTCAAGCCCAAACTGAGTGGATTGAAATTTACAGATACAATTTGTTGATTTCTGTTCATCTTAGGGTTTCTTAGGTATATTCAATGAAAATGTCAATTTCAGATCCGTTTCCCAGAAAACCCCAGTCTCAGGTTTCTGCAATTTTCCCCTCAAATCAATTCTGTGGAAATTTTGGCCTTTTGAAATGATGATGGATAGAAATTTGATACAGCACAGGCGCACACACTTGGAAACACCCCGAAGGGAGAAGGTGAAATGAGCTGAGATTATCAATGTGATTTGATACGTGACATGTCAAGATTCCAAGTCAAAATTGCAAGTCAAGATTCCGAAATGCCAAGCAAATTCCAAATCAGCTTGCGACAACTGTGCAGGGGTAATGAACGACTGGGCGGTTCTTGGCTTAGCCGCTTACCATACGAAGGTTGACCTTTGCAGGTACGTCAAAGGGACGTCTCCCCTTGATATTACAGATGACTCACCGACGTCTTCGTTGGTGCCAGTCCAGTGTGTATCCCTGGCACCCCCTGCTATTGCCCTTTGATCCAGGGTTTTTCACACACACACACACATTGCGCGAAGCTTGGGCGGATTTGGGCTGATTGTTCTTCTCTTTGGCAGGATTGTTGCTTATTGTTAATTTACATTCTTGTTTGCGTTTGGGGACTTGAGCAGGACCTGCATCATACTGCCATTTTTTTTAATAAAAACAGATGCAGAATTGCCACGCAACCATACAAAACCATGTTGAAGAAACAACATGACATACCACTTGCGCGAAACTTGCGCGATGCAGGTTTTATGCCACCCAAAAGTTCTCAACAAACCTTCTTACTAAACTTTAAGAGGAGGGTTTTAGAACGACCCCCACATGGCATTCTCTGAGAACACATTCTCCTTCAGACACTATCAACTAGATGAATTCATATTGAATTGACTTCAATTCCCTAAATATGTGGCAAAAGCAAGCGCTTCACAAACCGCTCGCCCACCCTAGCCCCGGCCTGCCACCGCCGTCTTGTCAGGCCCTTCGGCCGCTTTCTTCCCTGTCTTTGCCAGTTTCCGATCGGGGCGCCAAACATGCTGCATGTAGACCAAAGACGCCTGGGAGGCTCAACCACCAAACATGGTGGATTACAGTATAAACGAGTAGAACCACAACATGGCGAAACCAGCAATCATGTGTATACAACTATAAGTGTGACTATAGCCATAAATACATGTATATATATATATATTGCCCCAGGAAACCAATTTCAGTACACATTCTTCATTTTGGGAGTTGCCCCTATCCCAACCATCATTCTATAGTGACTTCGCAGTGAAGTCGCTGAATTCTTTCATTATCTAGATTACACCCATGATACCCGCATTCTGCCACCATGATGTTGGTGAAGTCACCATTTTTCACAGCTAAATCCCTATTCTTAAGAGGTAACTTACCATTTGTTCAAGATATATAAATCCCCGTTTTCCAGGCTGATTTATACCCACACCGTGGGTTTTCTCGAAACCCATCTCTTCACCGTCCCGCCGTTTTTGCCTGCGGCATGGTGTCCAAGAGCACGTAGCGCTCCACGTTCTGTGTGGAGGCTTCGAAAATGAAGCGGTAACCCAAGGCGCCCGGGAACCACCCCGTGTCGCCCAGCAGCAGGGCTTGCTCGTCCGGGAAGACCAGTTTGACCTGGGGAAAATGGAGGCTGAAGTATGTTGAAACCAGCAATGGTGGTGTAAACCAACCAAAATGATTGTACCTACCAGTTGTTGGTGGATGAACCCGATAAATCCCAGCTATTTCGGTGGGAAAAGAAGGATACCAAGGTTTTGACCCATAGGGGAAGGTGGGGAGGGTTGAAGGGGTTGAGTTTTTGTTGGGTTTTGCTGAAGGAAAATGAAGGCATTGCCAAGATGACAAATCCAAAAGGTCCAAAAATATCGCCATTTCATCAAGAGAATGGAACCACTCAAATGACATCAGCCCAGGATTGATGCTTCCCCACTGCGAGCCATCATGTATGGTGAGATTGACCATGAAGTCAGGACAGGCTGTGAGGAGAGTTCAGTGAAGTGTTGCCCTGAACCCCCTTCCTTTCTACTTTCCCCGGTGAAAAGACATGAAAAGACCATATCTATTAGATTCACTTAGAATTAGATGTAATAAGAATTAAGATAACTCATTCTCCTTACTTCTTCACTCCAGCTCATAGACCATCCTCCTCCTCCTCCTCCTCCTCCTCCTCCTCCTCAAAAAACAACAACAACACCTCACCTCCTTCCCCTACTCCCAACGTGACCTCCCAGCGTTTCCGCAGGTGGTCCGTCATATCGGTGGGTTGGCACAGGCAGCTGCTGGGCGGTGCTGCGGCGCTCTGCTCCATGGCCGCCACGCCGCGCGCCGTGGCGCGCGCCGCCGCCGTGGGCCCCGCCACGGCGCCGAGCCCGGCGTCGGGCGGTGGTGTGCCGCTGCGGGAGACGATGTCGGCGTAGCGGCAAACCACCACGGCGGGGTCCTGGAGGAAGTTCCGGGGCACCTGGGCACCAGGCATCTGCAGGTCTTTTCTACTTTTTGGGATTTTGATGGATGTTATAGGAATACTTTTTGTAGGAATGCTCATTCTCCGATGCCTCAGTCCTTGTCACATCTTGAAATTTGACAACAGAAATTGAGCATCAAACACAATGCCCGCCTGATTTGCAGGGAAGGTGTAGAGGTAGAAGTCACCATGGCAAAACCAAAAGAAGGGGTCCGCCGCAGTGAGGACACCTGGCATGTGGAAATGTGGGGTCCAAAGCCCCAAAGGCATTTCCATCTACAAGATTGGAGACTCAACAGAACGCTGGGATTTTGCGGGGATCGCCAGAAATGGAGCTGAGCTGCTGGAATCCCAAGGGTGATTGAATTATGAATGAATTGCATCATGTCCCAAATGCATGGTGGAGTTTATATGAATTTGTCTGCTTCGTCGTTCCAACCGGACTTCTTGATGACTTCCACACTCAAAAAAAACAGGTCCAAGACACCGGGGCTCAGGGGCATCATCTGCCGCTTGGCCACGAAGTGCTTCTTCCGCGCCAGCAGCTGCTGTCGCCGTTCTTCGTCGATGGACTTCCCAGAGGGCTTCAGGGTCAGTGGAAACATGCCTCAGGGTTTGGGGAATTTTCCTGGGATTTCATGATTTTTTAGGAGGGATGTTTTGTGGTATTTAATTGGATATTTCATGTGGGATAAATAGATTGGATATCCATCACAAATAAGGATGTAATGGGGATAGAATGGGATGTAACCGGGACTTAGCCATATTCCCACAAACGTATGAATCCCTATGGATCCATGACCGTCCCTGTAGCAATGGGGAGTTACAGTAGGCATACAAAATGGCGACTCAACTTCCAACAAAAATGGTCGTATAATAGGATCTTTATGGGGATCGATGGGGATACCCCCTGGTAAAATAACCTAGCCATGGTGGTAAAAGGCCATGTTTAACAGGTGAACCATCTTCATATGGGTCATGTTCTATGGCTATATCAAATTACTAGAGGGCAAATGGGGATGGTTGATAAAACCAATGCAAATTGTTGGAGTGATTATCCAGGAATGGTAAAAGCCAACCATTAACCATCAAAAAAACAATGCTGTTTAAATCACTGCAACAAGGGTGATTCACAGCAATGGCGATTTCACAGTGGATTTACTCAGTACTTGATTTCGTTGACGTACCCCACAAGTAGATAGAACAGTTTGGAACTTGGAAATTGCAGCTTCAAAATCGGATCGAACGTTCTCACCACCGAGGAACGTGAGATATGGAGATGTTCCATGAAGTAAACAGCAAAATTCCGGATTTATTACCACCAAAACTGTGCTAAGCCAAGAGTTTGGACTTCAGATGATGATGATGTTGGCGTGGGGATCACGAACCAATGGGCTCATCATGCGTCATCTTTTAGCCCGCAAGGTTGGATTTGAGACAACCAAAGTGTCACTGTCTTTAGGAGGAACAAACTCTAGATGACACGTTGTTCCATCTGGATTCCAATCCTGGTGGATATGATATATGATATACATATAATCATATAGACATAGAAAGAAAACCCAAATGTGTTTGGTCATATCTGGCTGGAATACCTACCCGGTTTGGTTGCTTCCATCAAATTTCCGTTCATTTCTGTGGGTTGATCTTGCTGTATCTCTTCAGCTGGTGGTTTCAACCCCATTGAGACGCATCATTCATGGTTAAGTACGGATGAAAATTCAACTCACATCGGCAGTGAAATCCACATGTCTGGCAGTTGAATCTACATGTCTAATCCACATTTTTGATGGTGGCATCACCATTTCTGCTTGTTAAATCCCCATTTTTCAGGGTTATACCATGTTATACCCTGGTATACCAGGTGGTAAATTGACATAATTAGATGTGGAATGATGTGGAACACCTACCATTTGTAGATCATTTTCTAAACGGGAAACTTTTCCACGGCTTTTTGTATGTTTACCCGGAGGTAAATCACGATGTTGGATGGTGTACCAAATCCCATTGTTGTTGATGGTTAAATCCCCTCAAACCCCAACAAATTCCATTCAATCACCATGTTTGCTCATGAAATCCCCATTTGTTCCATAATTCAGTGGCAAAATCTCGTTTTTTTCCACCGAGACACTGGCTCTCACGGGAGCCTTTTTGCTCTGCTCTCTAGCACTATCCGACTCCTGGTTCATGGGATCGACTTCATCGGCCACCTTGAACCAGCACCTGGTTCACTGCGACATGGACCTTCCGACCAATTAATAGGGGATTAATCTATTACATTCTATTACAACATGTAGTACTTGCTAGGATGTAGTAGGGTTTTGTAGAGATGGCTTCCCAGAAATTACGATTGATGACTCGAAATGGGACTTAACATTGATTTAACCCACATACATGGTCATGGTGGGATCTAATGGGATATTATGGGAATAGAATGGGATATACTGGACACTGGAAGATGATGTTAGGACGTTAATGTTCATGGGATATCGATAATAGGATATTATCCAACAACAATTGCGATTCATGGTGACATACGAGTTCTACAATGGGATATCTATGTCTGGTTGTGTCTGGTTCATGGTTGGAACCCCCATGAAAATATGATATAGTCAGTTTGGAATATCATCCCAAAAAGGGATGAAACAACAAGCAAGAACCCCCCCCCAAAAAAAGGTTGTTTAATATGGGTTATATGTCATATGGTTCAAAAAATGTTGCTCTGTCATTTTAATATGGAATATGGTCAAATATTAAATGAATTAAACGACTAACCAGCACCCACGAGCAATAAAAACACATGACATACAATAAAAAACAATGCTTCCCGGTTACCCCATGTTTACCTTCCCCCACACACAAAAAAAAAGTCATTCCGCAAGAACACTTAGGTTTGGAAGATGTTGCTGGAACCAGGAGTCAGTCCCAAATCCCAAGTTCTTTTCTGCAAAAACAAATGCCATGGAGTGATCTCACTTAGCTAATCATCCCATTTGATATGCGGTTGGTACCCAAGTTAGTCATTTGATTGGGACTTTCGACCTTACGGAACTTTCAAACGGACCTTACACGGGAATTGGTCAGTCTGTTCATTGGGTGCCAAAGAGAGGGATTGCTTCTTGGGCTTGAGATTTGGACTCATGCCTGACAATTTCAGGTGCCTAAAAAAGAAGGTACCCAACCTACATGTAAAGTGTAAAACTTATCTAATGGAGCACTGCACAAAAACGCATTGCCTCACATGGTGCATTACCTTCATTTCAGGCAATCAAAAGGGCATGTCTCCACCAATATGGTTGCTCTAACTTCCTTTTTTTCTGGTTCCAACTCCATTCAAAGCCGTAATCCCTGCTCCTGATACCAACATGTGGGCCCAATTGGATCTAATACACCAGGGTTTCGATTATGGATATTTCATCGTGGAAGCCATGGATTTTACTCCCAATACCCATCTCCCCAACTAGCACGCACATTCGAATCATTACATGTTGATAGTCTACGTTAATATCACAACTCCACCATAAACGCATACATATATACGTAATATAATACATATATATATAATTATATATTTATATGTGATTATAATATGTAAATCTGATATATATGAATTAAAACATGGACCCATCTCCCGAGCGCCATCGAGCTCCCCTTAGAGCTTCCATTCTCTTGCCCAGGCACTGGTTGTTGAGCCGATCTTGTCCCGCCACCAAGCCCCAGGTGGCTTTTTCCGATTCCAACGCTTTGGAGTCGTCGATGCTGCAGAGGATCGTTTCCTTTCGAAAAGCGACGAAGCGAAACGCGCGGTGTCGCTGTCGGAGCTGGGCGTTGTTTTTTGTGTTGGGGACTCCGGAAATGGTAGAACAAAATTGGCAACCTACTTGGATTTGCATGATACAAACCCAAGCATTCAGTTTCATGTTTAGAGGGAAATCAGTGGAAATTACATACCTCCATCAAAATTTCTAAACATCCTCAGCCGATTCACCTTCGAGGTACGGTCGAATTAGACCATCTGGCTGGTTCAAGCCCGTATGAAGATCTTTCAAAACATGAGCACAGCCAAATGCTGAAAATGATCTTAAATTGGGTTTCTGAAAACCCCAGAGTGACGCACAAAGCCATCAACACTGAAGCCACCTGGCAACTCCTAGTGCTGTTTCCGCTGCTGCCGCAAGAAAGAGACCATTGCTGACCCAAGTCCGGACGCAAAAATGCCTGAAACCTCTTACCATAACTTAGCTACCCTGCAAAGGAAGTTGATAGCATTATGTTCTTCCATCAAGAACGACGAAAAATTGACTCCCATTCACCAGCTGGTTTGCACAGAGGTGATTTGTGGATACCCCAATTTCACTGGATGATGTTTCCTTTTTGGTCGATCAAAACCCCTATAGGGATTAACCCTAAGATGGCACACCGGATTGGAACCATAGGATGGCATATCAACATTTTTTTTGTCAACCGTACCACCTCCCAATCTGAGGGTAGCCCCGTAGTGTGCCATCTTAGTGTTCCAATCTAAGGGGTGCCCCCAGAACAAAAGATATT
>BGPT01000403.1:192010-271811 GCA_003297045.1 Symbiodinium sp. clade C Y103
ATGCGCCATAGATACTGTTGAAGTTTGCTCAAATAGCCACTTTCAACCCAACCTGGTATGCATCAAACAAAATCCGGATTATAGGGATCCCTCTATATACGTTATATATATATATATAACAAAACATCTAGGTGGAAAAAAGCCCATGTCGGGTGGTATATATATATATATAGCGGTCCCCGAATAGCTGGCCTAGACGAAAACTATCGTTTAAACCACCTAAGCGCCAAGAACAGCAAAAAAGGCCAATACAGCCTCCTGGATCCCAAAGATGGCGCATTAGGGGAATTTCTGTATACTTGAACTTGCTCATAAGTCNAAGCGCCAAGAACAGCAAAAAAGGCCAATACAGCCTCCTGGATCCCAAAGATGGCGCATTAGGGGAATTTCTGTATACTTGAACTTGCTCATAAGTCATCTTCCAACAGTGAAGGAACTCTGGGTGTGTATGTGGATGAATCTATGTGACTATATATATATATATACATATGTGCAATATATTGCCTTGGGTCCTCTCCATCATTTTGGAAAGGTACTGTAGCTTTTCAGTCCTTTTCTAGGGTGTGCAATCTTAGCGACTATATTTGCACGTGTATTTCTGCTGGTTTCTTCTGGTGCTTGGTGGCAAGAGTCTTGTTTGGACGCTTTTGATAAGGAACATGAAGGGAAATGCCTAACGAATCACACGCTAGGGCTTCACATTGAGCAGAAAAATCGTGGCTGAGAGCTTTTCACGTGATTTGCTGGGTCCCTTGCATCTTGTTGGCAATGTCCCATGCTTTTTCAATGATTTTCCAGGGTGTGCCATCTTAGTGTGTGCATTCGCACGTGTATTTCTGCTGGTTTTAGTGGTACTTGGCGGCAAAATGCATNTGCTGGGTCCTCTGCATCTTTTTGGCAAGGTACTGTACCTTGTCAATCGGTTTCTATGGTGTGCCAGCTTAGTGAGCGTGTATTTCTGCCTGATTTCTACTGGCATTTGGTGGCAAAAGCCATGCTTTGAAGCTTTTGAGTGGGAAAATGAAGGGAAATGCCTAGCTAATCATACGCAAGGGTTTCATGTTGAGCAGAAAAATGGTGGCTGAGAGCTTTCCACGTGATTTGCTGGGTCCTCTGCATCTTGTTGGCAATGTTCCATGCTTTTTCAATGATTTTCCAGGGTGTGCCATCNGTCCTCTGCATCTTGTTGGCAATGTTCCATGCTTTTTCAATGATTTTCCAGGGTGTGCCATCTTAGTGTGTGCATTCGCACGTGTATTTCTGCTGGTTTCAGTGGTACTTGGCGGCAAACTGCATGTTCAGAAGCTCTTAATAAGGAAAATCAAAGGAAATGCCTAGCTAACCATACCCGCGGGCTTCAAACTGAGCTGCTGATTGACAGTTTTCCACGTGGTTTGCTGGGTCCTCTGCATCTTTTTGGCAAGGTACTGTACCTTGTCCATCGGTTTNTTCAAACTGAGCTGCTGATTGACAGTTTTCCACGTGGTTTGCTGGGTCCTCTGCATCTTTTTGGCAAGGTACTGTACCTTGTCCATCGGTTTCTATGGTGTGCCAGCTTAGTGAGCGTGTATTTCTGCTGATTTCTACTGCCATTTGGTGGCAAAAGCCATTTTTGAAGCTTTACCACATGATTGACATCCAGTCTCCCCATGTATACACATCTTTGATGATCAAAACCTAGTAAAAAGAAAGTGTGCCATGTTTCTGTGACCGGGTACCCCCCCAGTGTGCCATCATTCTGTTGGTCAAATTGGCGNCAAATTGGCGCACCCTGAAATTTATACATTGACATTTTTTCTGCCACTATGATGGCATATCGCATAGATTTTGCATATGCCATCATACGGTTATTCCCTGTACGAATGGATGATGAATCACTAGGTCCTACATCTTAAAGCAACCATTGGTGCCGCCAACCCCCTATTTGCAACGTGATGTTTGGATTGTCAACCCCCGGCACCCATCAACAACCTGTTTTTTTTTCGACCATGACCTCGAAAAGAATATGAAAAAAAAACATCTCCCGCCATATTAGCACTCTAAGTTTCAGTTCCCGCATGGATTCCCGTTGTATTCCCATGTATTCCCATGAAATCATCATGATACAACAAGATCAGCCCAAAAATTTGGGATTACCCATCATTGATGGCAATCTCATATGCGACATGATGATTAAATCCACTAGACGTAGGCATTACGGGCATCATATTTCCCTGAATCAATTTCAAAAGATTATTCATGATTTTTCAGTGTTTTTTTCAACTGTTGTCGGCGATCAGCTCCAAGCTTCGGTCCCCGCATAGAAGTATTGAAAGACTTTGTGCAGCGGATAGCAGTGGCCATAACACACCGTGGGCACCGTGGGGAGCACCAGTGGATAGAAGGGGTTGGCGCCCTTGGTGTGGCGCCCCACATGCTGCCCGGCCGCCAAGCCCGCGATGCCGCAGCGGCGATAGCAGCCTGGGAGGAGTCGCTGTTTCAATGCTTCAAAATGTGGGTTCAATATGTTTCAATAGGAAATGGTGAGCATATGGAGTAGATGACTCATAATATTTGGATATATCTGGATATATATATATATATATGAACTATGTAACTAATGGCGTCAATGGTCGCCGAAGTAGGGTCTCTGTTTCCGCGGTTGCGGGCCTCGAAAGTTGTCGACAAAAAGTGCACAGGACAGTAGCGAGAGCTCGATTTTACATAAAAATTGCCAAAAACTGACGGGTGCGGAACACTTTTGGAAGATGAAGTCGGCAAAATGTGCACCAGACTATGGCGAGAGCTCGATTTCACATAAAAACAACGGAGGGGATCAGAGTAGCAAAAAGTCGTCCCCATTGTCAGCGCTGCGCGATTGTTGGTCGATTTGGTGTGACGCTCCTGCTATTCGGGATTGCAACTGGCTGTGACAAAACACATTGGCACGGCTGCGCGCAGCAAAGCAGGAGTGATGCTGCGACGCTCCTGGTAAGTGGGGGATTGCAGCTGGAGGTTGCTAAACGCATTGTAACAGCTGCGCAAAAGATAGTTTTTCACCACAATGCTACTCATGCCGGATTTCAGCTGGACGTTTCAAAACGCACTGTGCTGGCTGCGCGAACAGGAATGGGGTTGCAGAAGCTACAGAAGAGCTAGCTGGGAGGCAGCTCAGAACGAGTAGCCCAGATGAGTGCTTGTTCAGAGTTCAGAAGACATAGCTTAGAGAAGAGGTGCCTCAGAAAAGAGGTCGCTCAGTGAAGAAGTAGCTCAACAAAGAAAAGTAGCTCACTCATCCATCTGTCCACCCGTCCATCAACTCATTCATTCGTTCATTCGTTCATTCGTGCGGTCATTGATTCTTTGATTCAGTGGTTCGGTGATTCATTGGTTCAATGATTCATTGATCCATTGGCTCAATGATTCATTGATTCATTGGCTCAATGATTCAATGATTCATTGACTCATTGACTCACTGATTCACTGATTCATTGATCCATTGATTTGTTGATTCACTGGTTCATTGGTTCATTATGGTTCATTGATTTGTTGTTTGCTAATTTCCTGGTTCATTGCTTCATTGATCAAGTCATTGATTCGTTGATTCGTCGTCTGATTCATTGATTCTTTGCTTCGTTCCTTCATCGAGTGACAATTCATCGTTTCATTGGTTCATTGATTCATCGATTCATTGGTTCATTGATTCATTCAGTCAATTGTGCATGGATTCTTTCATGTCATTTCATTGGCATCTCAACGACCATTTTGCTCATTCGTTGATGCACCTCACAACTTCAACACTTGGTTGCTTCTGCATCTCAAACATTTTCCTATAGGCCATCTTCTTCCTATAGTTGTTTTACTTCCTTCGAAACTTCCGCCCCGGCATGGGCCGGGCACTCCTGGTAATTGATATCCGGCATGACATTGCCACAAACAGTCGGATTTCATGATGTGCCCGGGAAATCTAAGTATTAGCTCTATGTAGCAAAAGCATGCAAAAGCCACACCGTAGATACCTTGCAAAAAAAAGCTGGAGCAGCAATTAATCAAGACATATTCCGCTGCGTTCTTGCGTAGAAGGGGCCAAAAATAAACCAATTAACCCATCAATTCGTTCAGTGCACCCACCGTGGTCAACACGCGTGGCAACTCCAAATCACCAAGTTCAATAGTAGAACAATCATCTCAATCATCCGCACATGTCTGTTTCAGCACGCCATGTTGGATTGGCAAAGGGCGTCCAAACATGGATATATAGACCCAACAAGAACGGGGTTCAATCAACAATTATTGCAATAGAACCTACACTTGACCTGACAAAGGGGGAGAACTGATTAAAAGAATATAAAAGAACTGCTAGGACCCAGGGAGTCCCGTACTTAGAGCGCCAGCATTGATACTCTAATTGGGCTGGATCAAGCAATATTCAATTGTCATGCATAATACTCCTGATGCATCACCGGCTCACATGCAGCAAATCCGGATGATTTTGGGATCCCTCATCCGCCAAGCATCGCTTCACAAACGGCAGAAGGTGGGCGCTGTGGCACCACTGGTGGAAGGTTTCGAAGTGGTGCTTCAGACCCAACGGCGAATCGCAACCGTTCAATGCACAACTCACCTGCACAGATGGCCAGTCATAGCCCCAATGAACCATAAGGAAATTCCTTCATTCATCTAGTTCATGTCCTTGGGAAATCCTACATGTTCTGTGGCTACGTTACTTTACCCCAATGTCAATGACGGGGTTCGCATCGCCCCTCTCAAGTTATCTAGGCCCATCTTTGTGCCAAGTGGCACCCCGCCTCTTTCTTGCGCATGGTTGGAACCCAAAAGCACGGCTATTCCAATTAATTAGGGTTCCCGATTAAAAAAACATGGAAACATGGAAGTTTCTGGTCTTCCCATGATTTCTGTCATCATCCCTATTGCATTGGTCATGTGCGTCCTTGGCACCTTGGCAAGTTTTTTTTGGGGCTTGTCTATTGATGAAGTCCCTATGCTGAGGATATTCATTGTGCTGCTTAGATCTCCACTCCTGTAGCTCAATAGCCCCCCGTTGTTCTTCCTCAGATCCACAGCTTTTGCGGCTTCGACTCTTTCAAATTTTCATGCCAAAACATATCTCATCAAAGTATCCCACACTTTTCCCAATCCTTCCCACCCCTCATAGCCACAGCGATCACCGCCATTGCGCCTGGGCATGGGTTAGAAAGCGCTTGGAGCCAGGCGCTTTGGACGCCTGGCGATCCGGCTTCTCATCACTTTGCAGCGACTCCCTCGACTGCTGCCGCTGCAGGATCTGACTGGGACTTCCTCAGCTGGGTGAAACCTGGGGTTCTGTTGCAGCTGTTGATTCACAAAATCATCCAACAAATCGAGTGTATACACATTACTGTTGAATGTTTCAAATGTTTTAACCCTACCTTTGTGCTGGTGCAATCCGTTGCCACCATCCCACGTCCCCACGTCCCCACGTCCAGCTGTCCAGCGTCGTTGCGCCCCGCCAAACAACGCGTGCGGCGCCCCCGGGCCGCCCGGGACGGCAGTGGGGCGGCCCGACAGCATGGGCCGCGGTGCCGGGACCTTGTCGAGCTTCTCCTGGTGTCAGCACAAGCTTGGTGCGGCAGTTCAACTGACAAAAATCTCACATGGATTTAATATTAATAGGATTTAACTATGTAAACACCCGGTTCAAGTGGGAAAAAAAGTGTTTAATGTCAAGTTAGTATTAATAATCACCCCGTATTAAACATCCCCCAGATGCCCAAAAAAATTTGGCAATACTACTTTGGGTATGTCCCCCCCTATTGATCAACAGTAGGTGGTCACCCCCTATTAATCATCCCCCTTCTGAAAAATCCTAGTTTTTGTGGTGGTGAAAAAATGATGTAGTTCTTGCTCTTCTGACCNTGGGAATTCAAAAAGGTTTACTATGGGATTTCTAGATGGTTTCTATAGGTTTTCTATAGGCTTTCTATTGGATTTCTATAAGATTTCTCTAGGGCTCCTCTACAATTCCTATAGGGTTTCTATAGGATCTCTATAGGAATTCTACGGGATTTCTATGGGATTTCAATAGGATTTCTTTGCGGTTTCTTTGGGATTTCTANTACAATTCCTATAGGGTTTCTATAGGATCTCTATAGGAATTCTACGGGATTTCTATGGGATTTCAATAGGATTTCTTTGCGGTTTCTTTGGGATTTCTATAAGATCCCTATAGGATTTCTACGGGATTTCTATGGGATTTCAATAGGATTTCAATAGGATTTCTTTGCGGTCTCTATTGGATTTCTACAAGATGTCTATGGGATTATATGGGGCATCACTTTGAGAAGCTCACAAAGGGTACCCCCCATGAGCCCATGTCCCCCCCAAATAATAGGCAGAATCCACCCCAATTAATCAACCCCCTTGGCCCTTAGAGATTTCTTTTTGGTTGAAAAGGAAAATCAATTGAAAGTAGATTGATATCAATTAGAACTCCCTTCTATGGGTTTTCTATTGATTTTGGCATTCCTATAGGATTCCTATAGGATTCCTGTATGATTTCTATGGGATCTCTGTGATTACCATGGAATTCCTGTAGGATTTCTGTCGGATTTCTGTAAGATTTGCACGTGATCTATACGATTCCTACAACATTTCTATGGGGTTTCTATGGAATTTCTATGGGATTACCACGGAATTCCTGTAGGATTTCTGTAGGAATTCTATGTGATTCCTATAGGATTCCTATAGGATTTCTATGGGATTTCTATGGGATTTCTATGTGATTACCATGGAATTCCTGTAGGATTTCCGTTGGATTTCTGTAAGATTTCTATGTGATTCCTATAGGATTTCTATAGGATTTCTATGGGATTAGCATGGAATTCCTGTAGGATTTCTGTAAGATTTCTATGTGATTCCTATATGATTTCTATCGGATTTCTATGGGATTTCTATGGGATTACCATAGAATTCCTGTAGGATTTCGGTTGGATTTCTGTAAGATTTCTATGTGATTCCTATTGCTATACGATTCCTACAGGATTTCTATGGGATTTCTATGGGTTTTCTATGGGATTACCATGGAATTCCTGTAGGATTTCTGTTGGATTTCTGTAGGTTTTTAATGTGATTCCTATAGGATTCCTATTGATTCCTATTGGCTTTCATTGGGATTTCTATAGGATTTCTATCGAAATTCTATTGATATAAATCGAACACTTTACTAATCCTTAGGTCTCTTTCAGGTTTAAAAGGAAAAACAATTGAAAGTAGGTGACTGATATCAACTGAAATCCTCACTAATCTTTAGATATATATATATATATATATGTTTTGTTTAGAAAGAAAATCAATTGAAAGCAAATTGATTTCAATTGAAATCCTTGCTTCTCCTTTAAAATCAAAAGGAATATCAATTGACNTGTTTAGAAAGAAAATCAATTGAAAGCAAATTGATTTCAATTGAAATCCTTGCTTCTCCTTTAAAATCAAAAGGAATATCAATTGACAGGAAACTGATTCCAATTGAAATCCCTGCTTCTCCTTTAGATTTAAAAGGAAGATCAATTGAACGTAAATGGTTTTCAATTGAAATCCTTGCTTCTCCTTTAGGGAAAATCTATTGAAAGTAAATTGATTTCAGTTGAAATCCTTACTTATCCTTTTATAGATTTAAAAGGAAAATCTATTAAACGTAAATGATTTCAGTTGAAATCNCAGTTGAAATCTTTACTTCTCCTTTAGATTTAAAAGGAAACACACTTGAACGTACATTGATTTCAGTTGAAATCCTTACTTATCCTTTTAGATTCAAAAAGGAAAATCTATTGAACGTAAGTGATTTCAATAGAAATTTTCACTTCTCCTTTAGATTTAAAAAGGGAAAACAATTGAACGTGCATTGATTTCAGTTGAAATCCTTAGGTATCCTTTTAGATTTTAAAGGAAAATCAATTGAAAGTAAATTGATTTCAATTGAAGTCCCATTTTTGTTTTTGAGCTTTATTAATAGGGGGGGGCCTACCTTCTCCAGAAGGTACCTTCTGGGGGGGGAGGGGGGAGGGGTTTATTAATACGAACTTGACATTAGCAGGATTTGACTATAACAAAAACATGATTTCTACCACAACTGGGATCTCAACTGATTCAACGAAGAAATGTGAGGATTTCTACCATAAAGAAATGCATGGTAATTTATAGCAACAAAAGATGGCGATTCTGGAGATTCCGTGTAAAACCAGTATTGGGATGTAATGAGCAAGAGAGGGGGACTCAACCAACAAAGGTGGGATTCACCCAACCCCACACCAGTCTTGCTTGTCAACCTCCCAATTCTGACCAAATACAGCATGTAGATCACCATTTTTACTGGTCACAATCCAATCTTTCCTGCGTAAACTGCCAAATGTTCATCGGATAAACCAGTCTGCTTACCTGCATTCTTCCACCCGTTTCTGTTGAGTTTAACCATTTTCCTTCATGTGCTTGGTGCATAATACGCATAGTAGCTCAGCTTGGAATGCCAGCGCTTCAAACAAAATATATGGTAACCATCACCTTAGCA
Organism: Symbiodinium sp. clade C Y103; assembly: GCA_003297045.1. NCBI lineage: Eukaryota > Dinophyceae > Suessiales > Symbiodiniaceae > Cladocopium > Cladocopium sp. clade C. The sequence goes on from BGPT01000403.1 coordinate 200,553, forward strand.
TTCTAAATCATCAACTATGAGTACAAACAACTCTATATTAGCTATACACTACACACGCCTATGTATATATGCATATTTTTTCCACATGCATGCATATATCACCTCACTATCATAACCAATGTATTCTTACACTTCTTGTAATGTGGGTAAAACAATAATAAACCATCCCCCAAATCACCATAAATGGGTGGTATAAACCATTCCCAAAATGGGTGGTTTATTATTGTTTTACCCACATTAAATAATTGGCAGAACACGTCCATCCGCCCCGGGCCCCACCTTCTCATCCCCCGCCGTGGGCAGCGGCAGACGCAGCATGTCCAACGCCTCCGTGTGGAGGCCACTCGTGAGGCCGTCGCCCAACATGCCGCGCAAGATGCTGGTCAACAGCATGCCTGTTAAAAGGGAAGGGGGGTAGTAGCTTGTGGTGATAACATGATGGATTATTGTGTTGTATATATGTTTATATCTATATCATAGTATGATTTGAATATGATTATAAAGTGATTATATAATATCATAGATGTAGTTACAGTACGATATATATTTATATAATATGTGGCGATTACAGTAGTGTTTGTAGTGATTGTGTTATCATGTGATGATAACATAGTGTATATCACATAGTGAGACACGTCAAGAGGCTAGTGGTGATAACCAGGGCCTCAGGGGTAGTGAAGTGGTGATGAAAACAGATGGTATAGTAAGTGATATATTTGCAGTCTATATACATGCATGAGAGATACAGTAGATATATAGAGATCGTATTATGATGTATTATTGTATGGTGATTGAACAGGATCCATGATACATTCTCATACCGTCATGTATGGAGATTGATGAAAGGGAAATAATCCATACTGGGTTGGTTGAAGTGTTTCAGAAATGAAGCTAATTTACATGGATTATAGCCCAAATTGGGCCCGGGCTTGGCCCAATGTAAATTTATCATTTCGAGGGAGATACATACGCACTCAATCATCTTGATAAATTACAGTAAGTCAGCATCCTGAATTAAGGCCATTCTGGGATAGTTACGCTTACATTCACCAGCATTCCGGTGACGTCGCAGTGAGGCTGTTTGAATTTAGCCACATTATCCCCAGTATAGCCCCATGATACTTCAATATTGGTGTGTCTGGAAATAAGGTACCCCAAAACTTTAAAACTTGATGGTTGGTCGTCACTTGTCATTGAACCAAATCGGGATATAGCCCATTTTCAAGCACACCCATATATTGACATGTAAAATTATTGTCTCCATTCCAATCGTTCCACTTTTCAGTCCATACAATTCCAAGCTGCAGTGCCGGCTGCGGTTGTGCATATCCATGCGGTGGAACTCGCGATACCAGGGCATCAGCGCTTCCTCGTAGCTCTTGCACGCTGGCTCCGGCAGATTCTGGTACGCACCTACCAGCTGTGGAGGACTAGATGGGCCAGGCGACTGGTGATCGCAAATGGGTCTCACGTTTATATGACATGTGAAAGTGGGTATATAGTGGGTTTAATGTTTCAGATAGCCAACTTACCAAGTAATTGAGGCGTAATTGAGCTCCATGGCCCATCTAAGTGGATCCAAAGTGGTTGAGTGTTCCTTTCTTCGGGGGTTGCCCTGTTGAGAGTGTTCGTTTCTTGGGGGTTGCCCTACTGTGCAATACTTTCAAGCCATCTGGGCCTGTGAACAAGATTGGATTTTGTTGATTGTGTAATGATGGTAAAACAATAATAAACCATCCCCAAAATCACCATAAATAGGTGGTATAAACCATGAAGATATAGGTGGTTTATTATTGTTTTACCCACATTATGTTTTCAATTTTTCTTGAAGCTGAAGAAGGTCATCCGGCCGCGCCGCCCTGCCTGGATCGATGCTGAAGTGAAGCCGCAGCACAGATTTGGCCAAGTTTAAGCCACCCGACATCAAGGCTACGAAGGTGTGCATGAGATCCTCACAACGAAAAATCGAGGCGATTTTAGAGTGGAATTTTCCAAAGCAGGAGATGTTTGTGATTAACAGTGGGAATAAAAGAGAATAAACATTATTAGTCCGATTTCTCATTCATAGAGGGGATATTCTATATATGTAATGGGAACATTACATCCCCATTTTTGTTGGGGAACTCTTTTCGGATGATCAAGGAGATCAGGGAACAGATGGTTAAGCCTTTGGATCTTGAGGTTTGGTCACTACAAAACTGGCGTATCTAAAAGCAGCACTACAGATTCCTAATGGTCAACCAAATGCACTAACTTCAGGGTCATCCAAGCCAAAGTCCATCAAGAAACAGACTTCCAACCAGGGCGAAGATGTGATGGAAAAATATTCTAATCCATTTAAAATAAGTTAAAGTTAAACTGTCGATCTTTAAGGCGTGGATTATATCAGTCTATACTGGGCAACCCCAGGTGAAATTCCCGTGGTTCTATTTTGTATCACCAATTTCTGAGAACATTCCAGCTTGAAAGGTCCATGTGGGTTTGTCTGGAGATAGATTCCCCTAGAACTCCATGGTTTGTCATTCACCTCCCCATGAAACCTATTGAACAGTTGCAATAACTTTGCGTTTTTGGCCTATTGTTGGACATCCCTGACACCCAATGTGTGATGGTTGACCCCCAACTACTCCCCCATGAATGATGCAGTAATCATTTGCAATGCTTCATCCCCCATGAGGCTAATATCCATGCAATGAGGCAAGCCCAAGACCACAACCCTCCAATTTTGGAGGCTTCTCTTCCATTTAACATCCATTAAGTCCCCGGGTAAAATCCCGTGAAAATCCTCATGAAATTCCATTTAATTTTAAATCCCATTTAAGTTTCCATTTAAATCCCATTAAAACCCGTTGAAGTGAACCCCCTTCTTGCCATCGGCCAAGGCGCATACTCCTGCAAGGCCGCCAGCGCTTGGCGCAGCTTGGCGGCCTCCCCCTCGCTGTGGCCGAAGCCAGGGCCGTCGGCCTTGCCCTTCTTTTCGTTCTTCGGCAGCCCGGCCTTCCCGGTGAAGATGTACTGACCACAGGAACCTGGCTGGGAAAACCCATGGGGCATGGGTTTGGGTGCCATTTCTGGTGAAAAATCATAAAAAGGACGCAGAGAGCTTTCAACAAGTGCTGTTCTGACCTTGCGGATGGATGCTGGAAATCCAAAGGTTTACAACTTGACAGCTTGGATTTGCCCCTTCTGATGCCTGAACGACCCATGGAATCCCAAGCCAGGCTGGATCAGCTTACCATGGAGTTGATGAACAGTCTCAGTTGAATGATAGAATGAACTTGCACTTACTGGCACTTCGTGAAAGTTCCATGTTTGGTGCAAGGCACATTTGTAGCCACTGCGAGTAGCTTTCTCCTTTTCAATCTTTCCAACGCCTGGCTGCGGTGTCTGATTGGACCTTAAACATCTGAAAGGAAATGCCACAAGTAGGAGTTGACAGGATGCAAAGTTGTGAGTAGTAATTCAGATGGATATCAGCCACATCAGCTACACAATATGTTGGGAACTGGAATAGTAGGTCATTCGTGACTCAGATAGTCATCTTTCCAAATATTTTCCCGAAATAAACAAGACAACTGATATCAACTATATCATCAATCAATATCAATCACATGTAATGAAGCAAATGTCCCAATCAACCATACCTTCGTTTCGCCATCTAAGGTCGTTTTTGAAGGCTACTAAAGCCCTGCAGGGTATACTATCGTTCTCACCCCATCTCATCCTTCCTGCAGCACCCCAACGCGCTTAGCACCACTTTTGTATTTCATAACATGGGCAAACAAACGCACTGATCATCGACCATCTCACCAACACCGCAACAAAAATCTAAAAGCTTACCAAAAACCCGGTACAATCTCACTTCCACACCAAGAACATCTCAGCCACTCCACCATCCCATCCCATCCAAAATGGCTGCAGGGGATTGGCTGGGTGTGATCCATCCCATTCGTTTCCAAATTGAGGTATCTGCATTGAATCACGTTCCCCCCAATTCTTGTATATTTTTGTGGCTTATATGTCACTGTAAGTTTGCCAATCCTTACATCATTGGAACAATCCATCTCACAATCTAGATTATCCAATTGTATCTCTACATACATCACTATAACCCATAGATTATCCATAGATAGTGGTGGTTACCAATAATATCCCACTAACTATCCTTCATCAAATCCACATGTTACCCCCCCATTCTGTTGGTGCCACCATCTCCGTTGGTCCAAGCCCACCACTTTTGCCGTTTCAAGCCCATTCAGTCTTGATATTCTTGATGGTTCAATCCCATTAAACCATATTAAACCCCATTACATCCCATTTGATCACCATTTTTGCTGGTCAAATTTCAATCATTTCACCATTTTTGCTGCTTAAATCCAACATGTTTGATCCATCTTCGATGGTTCCATCCCTCCGAGTCTCCGAGGCGCCTGCCAAGCCCGACTGCGTGTTGAAGGACCAGGACCTCCGCGACTCGCTCTCCTCCTCGTCCGAGTCCCCCGCCTGCGAGGCGGCACAGCTCTCCAGCCTCGACGCGAGGCAGGGTGAGATGTAGTGCCGTGGGATCCAGCATTTAGTGGTTTCCTAAAATAGGGGTCATCCATTTTAGTAGGGGTTTCCCTTATAAACCATCGATTTTTGGGTACCCCATTCTAGGAAACCCCCATTTAAGCAGTGCAAAAATAGATAAAAAATATAGATAAAAGTGGTGATTTACGTAGCACAGCGGTGCTTTTAATGGTGATATAAGTGATATAATGGGATTTAGTATGATGTAACATACCAATTGGCGATGAAACCATGAAAACCTGGATTTAACTTGGGGATGTAATGGGGTATATAACCAACATTAACCAACGATATCCATATTATGGGTGTGTCTACAAATGGATACAAATGGGGTATACCATGGTATACTGTATACATCTTGTACTTGTACCCTAAAATTTGCATTTCAATAGCGAATGTTGTGATTAATCACGTATTTGGGGAACCATAAAACACCGCAAAGCTGGGAGGACCCGAAATGTTTTTTAGTCAGGAGGCTATTCAATTATTCACATTTATGAACCAAGGTTTTTCAAAGGTGGGAGAAAATCCACAAAAAACGCATGGTTGGAATGCGGCCCAACACCCATGGATACTGTGTATGAATTGGCGAGTTCAATTTCTCCCTTTTGCTATGCTGCTATGCAAATATCGTCACATGGCCCATCTAATGCAACCCCGAAAGCACCAAATAAGGCAGAACAATTGGGAATATACTACGAAAGCTGCCACTGAAACAGGACGGTCATCCAAGCAAGAGTGATCAACCTGTCATCATCGGTAGGGAGTGGGGGACCTACTTACTATGATTGACAACTAGCTAGGCGCACTCCGATCAGGTCCGCGTGGTAAGGAAAACTCTCCCATCACCCTATAAGATTAAAGACCCCGATATTTATTGGTCATCAAAGGGTCTTGGAGAGAGCTTGATATTACATAATATTACGGGGTGGGATTATGACTGCAAATGACTGCAACCAAGGTAATCCGACTTGGGAAACTCGCAAGCAGTTACCATTGTATCATATGCCCAATTAATCAACTGGGATGACCATCCAAGCATGCTTGACCTGACCTCGTGGCAGAAAATAGCATTCCTTTAGTTAAACTGAAAATAATATGCATCACTTGTTTTTTTTTCCAGATACCTGGATGATAGACATACACCCGCAGTTGCTGGTGATGTGTTTGTACATACGAACTATGGATCCAAACGCAGTCTGAATGTTAATTTGGGGTATAATCTGGGACGTTAAGCACCTCCTAGATAGATAGACAGATAGCTAGATAGATAGACAGATAGATAGATAGATAGATAGCTAGAGAACTTTAGTTAGATAGATGCATCTATATCATTCTGTGTCTACATCTATTGCTACAACCCCCCCCAAAAAAAAAAAGAAAACACATGTCACATCTACATCCATACCATCGGATGCTCCAAGGAGCCCATTATCCATGGTGGACATCATCGAGCCCGTCTTCATGGAGCTGGATCTGGTTGGCTTCTCAGGCTCATCCAGGTCCGAATTCCCTGGGAAACCATGGGGAAGTTACGTAAGGTTGCCGCGACACGGGAAGAATGGGGATTTCATGGGGATAAAAAAAATGTTCAAACGTGGCTAAGAAATCCCCTTCAAATAGAGATGATCATGGGAAGATCATCTAGAAATGGGAGATTTGCCATTGCCTGATTGATTACTGGAGGATGTACTTGGATTTGACCATCCAAAGTGTGGTGTTGATCTGGAAATTCTCTTCAATGGGTGGGACTCTGGGTGGAAATTGTCTTGACTGTGGCCTGGCAATGCCAAGTTCTACAAACAACAAGGATCAACATGGATCAACGCGTAACCAATGTATAACATTACTACACCATACAAATATTACTTATTTAGAGCCCAAACATCCCCATGCAGTCGACCATCTCCGGCTTAATATTGATCCATTGGAAACCCGGTCATACCTGTTGATTGACATTTCATCCGGCAATACTCATGCGGAAAATGGAGCCCTGTCCAGCAACCTCATGGAAATGCTGCTCATGGACAACCCTTAGCCACTGTTCCCACTCCAAGAACATGTAGGATAACAAATACAACAGGAGAACACAAAAAAATCACACTTGGCCAGCCATTCGCCATCTTTACCGGCGAATTCCGTGAGCACTCCACATCCCACCGCTTCCTCTGGCCTTCCATTTGCGAACTTTGCTTGCTGTCCAGCCGTCCTCCGGTCCCCTTTTGCTTCTCGCTGGGGATGTAGCCATCCGGTCCATGAAGGTGACAGAGAAAAGCCACATACTTGGAAGACAGGAACGGCGACAAGAAAGCTGCCTGGCCAGCCACCGACATGCCACCTAACCCAACACCTGGTCAAAAATTGGAGTTGAAGGGTTGAACGGATCCAAACCGGTGGCCAAAAGGTGTTTGTTGTCGGGATGTCTCACCAAGCATTTGGCGAAACAAATCCCAGTATGATGTATTGGTGTGGCCCCATGGAGCCACAATGTTTGTCCGTTTTATATGGGTGGCACTTTTTGGGATCCCAAGCGATTGGATAATAGATGATAATAGCATGCCCATCACTTTCCCATTCAATCTCACAAACGCCAGTAGCATGGGAATTGATGGGAACCTTGCAGTTCTGTCCGGCTGAAAATCAAAATATGTCATGATTTTGAGGCATCTCACATGGAATCTGTACTGATCGCAATATGCAGAGGAAATCATCAAACCCAAAGCCCAGAAATTTGGAGTTCCTGCTCCTGCCTGGGTGTGCGGCATGGGAACCCCAATCTCGCAAATCTGTAAGCCATTCCAGCAGAACCAAGGCTGCTGACCGTCGCCCGCACCTGGGTCTTTTGAAAAATAAAGAGAAGTCAACCTGTACCCAGACCCTCAAGCTACCCAAACAAATGGATACAAATGGGGTTGATTACTCTAAATTCCTGAACATGTTTTGTAATTGAATGCAAGTCAAAGGTAAATTGCGTGCCTAGTCATTCAACATTGTAATAACATTGTACTTTTTACACGCTATCAAACAAAAATCAACATTCTAAGCTTATCTGAATTATGTCTAGATGGATGTTTGAGATAAAAATTGAATCATTGAATCTATAGTCTATAGTCTTATTTTTGAAATGCGTTTGCTTGATGTTTTTACACGGCACATTTAGCCACAGCTGCCATACTGAATCTCATACTGTCCCTGTTGAAAATATTAAATAGTGTGGTCACCACATGGATTTGGCGCTGGGGCCGTGAGTTCCTATGAACTTCCATCGTTTGGGCTGGATACATCACCATGTTGGATGATTAAATCCCCGTTGATTCCCTATGATATTCCCATCTTTCGGTAGTTTGATCCCATTAAATCAGCATGCAAATCACATTAAACCCCAGTAATCCCATGACATCAGCGATTTCCGATCCTAGCGCCGTCACCGTCACAATCCCAGGCACCAGTGCAGCCCAGTGAGCACGAGTAGGTGTAAAGCCGGGTGGCCAATTCCACCTGGCAGCCGCACTTGTTGTCCTCGCAGAAGCGCGAGATGTAACCTGAGCCAAGACAAAAGCGAGCGGAGGCCATGGGGTGGCCAGGTGGCCATGGCGAAGCATCGAAAATGCTGGGGTTTAATGGGATAAGATATACTGAGTATATGATGGGGATATATAGAGGTGCCCCAGTTCACTAGGTGAACTGTTGGTGTTTTTTTTGTCAGGATCTATACCATAATAATTAGTCATATCATGATGATACCGGTTTTGTGGTGTGAATCTCAATATGGTAACACAAACTTAACTTATATGATTAATTATCATTATAACTAACCATGATATTATATATATGATGACAAATCTTCACCAGCCATGTGATATTATGATATTATAAAATGTATGATGATATCAAAAATAATCAATATAGCATTTCGAAGATCAGTATGTATATAATTTCAATAAATAGGGAGGGGATGTTTTTTTGGAGGAGACGTGTGGTAGCCGACAGTCAGAACGGGCTGTTTGATAGCCCACATACAGAAGGAACTGTTGTGTGTCTGTGTGGATTCTTTCATTGAATGTCTACCTCAAAAGCTTGAAATTCAACGCTCACAACAGGTTTTTGCGAATAAATAAGCATCTATATGACAAATCTTGATGATTTTTCAGCAATCATGACCATAATAATTAGGTATCATTCGATACTTGATAAATGAGTACTGCCATATATATATATAGATCATATAGCTTTTACATGCTTTTACAAGGTATTGAGTTTAGAACATCCCCCTTTCCGCCCGGCCAAGCAGCTCTTCACCAGCGCGGGGTTGCCCGTCCACGCCAAGGGGTCCGCCTCCTTGCCGCGACTGGGGCGGCCGTAGAAAATGATCACCACCGGGAGGTCCAGGAACCTGGGAAAATCGAGGGAAAACCACGGAATGATCCGAAAAAGTATAGGACAAATGAAGAGAAAATCAGGCTGGACTGATTTTTGAGGACATATTGAATCACATTGATGGGAGAAACTTGTTTTTGATGGCAAAAAGCATAGATCTGCAGAAACTTCTTGTATTGGATGGGAAGAAACAATGGTTTCAGAGCATCGAAGTGGTGAAAAGTCTTTTGAGGGGGTAAGTGCTTTCACTTTCACGTCCTGCACCAAGCATGCCCACAAGGGAATTCGGTGCACCTCTCTCGGTCAAATAGCGCATATGTATACATATACCTACAGAGATACAGGCATATAAGTGTGTATATACGTATATATATATATATATATCAGTACAGTATATATACCTACAGAGATACAGGCATACAAGTGTATATATATATATATATATGTGTGTACATAAAACACATGCGAAATACAGTGTATAAAGAGTAAACATAGAGAGATGTGTAGATAAAGATGTGTGAACACATACATGTTATATAATCATATATAATCATATGTATAGGTATACATTTATTGATACAGAATGATATAGATATAAAATCAAGAAATAAATACACTTCATTCGTGGAACCAAACTTCATGGTAATATTTCAGCCATTGCTGAACTGGTGGTTTGAGCTGGTGAATCGAGACTACCGGGCCCCACTGGTCACCAGAAATCTTCTCCAATGAATTCCAAATTCCTGGGGATGGGTCAAATCCCGTGAGTTTCCCATTTTCGATGGATAGATCGACTCACAGGAAAATAAACAGCTACGTTCATCAAAATGCAGAAACTCATTCATCTCGAAGACTGTGGCTGCGTTCGCAGCGTTGACCGGTTTGGTCTTTCCTGGGAAGCAACTTTCTTCCAAGGGGTCAATTGCATTAAATCGCAAATGTTCCTAGTGTACTGGGGTGATGTGTTTTTTTCAGCAAATATATGCGATACATGGATGGTGCGGATTGTTGCTGGTGTTGGAAACAATGTCACGGAAACCAGACCATTCGTTTAGATTTGACAGGATAAAGAATGGTTAACCAATTGAAGGGCTGATTTGATCAGCGACAAAATTTGTTGTTGAGGCGCCACCGATGACAAGTTGTTTCTGGAGAGTTTGGATCCACCTGGCAGAAGCTGCTGGGGAACCAATGGTGAATCACCGTTTTGTTTGCGCAAACACACGAGTGATATATAGAAACATATAATATACATATGACATATATCATATATTCATATATGCATCCATATACATCCTAAATCAGCTGGATAAAAATGTTATATGGTGATAAAACTGATCATAGTGTGTATACATATATATATATATTACATGTAAAATGCCGCACTGATGTTATAAACTTGTCTTTTATCATCTTTTATCCTTTATCCTTCGTCACTTGTTGCGGATCTGAGCTTCGAAAATTGTTCTGATCCGCAATGTACTGCAGCCACCGTAGATACGACGGCGTAGGATCCACCCCGGCGTACAGCACCTGCCGCTCCGGCGCGAAGAGCAGGGCGGAGAGCGCCACGAAGGAATCGACGCAGATCACGGCCACCTTCGTTACACGAAGGCGTTCAGGGCGCCGTTAAGGGCGGGGGGGTAGGGGGTGTTGGATATGGGTCAAAAGGTGGGGAAAAGGGTCAGTTACATTTTGGTGAATTGGAATTGTTACCACACTTATTGAATGGATGCTTAATATACTGGAAATTGGCTAGAATTGGATGATTTAGACACCTCAACCACAGTTCGACAGCCAAATGGTGATCTTAACCCCCCCCCTCCCCCAGAAACAAAAATATGCGGCCCCCGCACCTGTTCAGGTGGATCCAATTTGGGGACCACATTCCGCATGGTCAAGGTTTCCCGGTAGAGGGAGCCGATCATCAGCAGCAGCCAATAGGTGGCGTTGAAGGGTTTTTCAATGGCATTGGCGCAGCGTTGGCACCACCTCTCCAACTCACTTCCAACGATTAAACCTTGGGGAAAATGGCGTGCGGCTGACAGTTGGGGCTAGCAGGGAACAAATTAAAACTCACATTCAAACCTTTGTAACCCCACAGATATGGCCCGTGGAAAATGAGTCTCCTATCTTCTCTCCATGACCCTCTCGGGGAGTTCAGCATCTTGCTGATTTTCCTGATACGGCGATCTTTGGATTTCATCTCTAATTTCACAGAACCAGGAAAAGAATGGAAAAGAAACATCTTAAAAGCACCAGCCAGAAACGGTAGTCCGTGCTGTCGAAATCCAAGTAGTGCCGCCACGCCAGTTTGAAGGTGTGAAAAGATCTCCTGATTGCCGCGGGGAACAGCCCAGCTCAGGTGAAAGGATTGGCTTCACCAAAAATGCATTCAAACATGTCACAAATGTTCCATTACCTGAAGGGTAGGCAACTGTTCTCGCTGACATATACAGGAGATCCTCATGTACAAATGGTCCACTGGGAAGGGTCATCTACATTTCAAGCGGTGTAGCAAGTAGGAAATTTTATTGGTATCCTCTGCAGCGTCCAGTTCCATGCCGGGTCTGGTTCAATTTCGTGTGTATATAATTATATAAGAAAGGATGGTAATGCTTTCTGATGGTAGCATGTCCCTAGGTATTGCAATTTGGGCCATAATATAGCGCTGTGTTAATTCAATCCTGACATACATTGACATACATTCTCTTTGCAGCCTTTGCTCACCCTCTCTTCACACTTGTCATGCGCCCATCTTTGGAGAGGACAAGGAGAGGAAAGAAATATAGAAGGAAAATGAAAGGAAGAGAGGGAACATGACAAGGGAGAAGAAAGGAAAGCGTGAGGATAACCTATGAGGATAACCTTATCATTCTAAACTCAAAAAACCTGTGGCGAACCCTTCGCGCCAATCTAGCACTACCTCGCGGATTTGCATCTGGTGGCAGCCACCAAACATCGCTCAAAACCAACAACCGAAACTATTCATGTGCCACCCAAGACATGCCAAAAAACTACCACCATATGACCTGTACTTGTTGGCCAATGTCCCCATATTTGTTGCCTTGAATGCCTTTCTTTATACAAAGTGCACACATGCACGCACAGACGCACGAACCACGCACTATATCTCACCAATCCCAACCAAATTCTTCACACGTCAATGATGAACGGCAACCCCAGATTAAGAAACCCTGGTTGATTACAATGATTGGGGGGCGTCCTCCAAATAGTGAGAAAATACTATATCAAAAATTGGTACCACTGTATTGCATAATAGACCGGGTTGACGTTAAGTTGACACCAAGGAATGAATCTCAAATGATGACGCGTGCTCTACTGTAATCCCCACTCATTTCTGCGAGGTCCTTGGCAATGGCTTGTGCTGGCTTCTGTTTTTCTTTTTGAATGTTCGGAGTCATTACCCTCTGGTACTCCAATCATGGCAAGCCGGAAAATCCAATGTAAATAGAGGTTTCATGGGCAAATCATCCACAAATGGATGATTCTCCAGCAAGCCATGTTTGATGACACCGGAGGGTGTCACCACACGACCTATCCACCCATCACCTCCCACATTTCGCCCCAGGCTCGGGTCAAAGTGAAACATGGGTCGGAAGATCTGCTTGGGTTCCTCAGTGGTGCGACCCCAATGCCCCTGGTTCCAAGGAACCGTTGGGATATCATCCCCCCAAACCCTCTGTTTTGCTACACAGGGTTGCCCGTGGATCATCCACTGCCCGGTGATCATCCCTTTTCCCTATGAAGAAATGGCCAGAAATTGAGGGTATCATATTCTTGGCAATACAACCCGTGAATATCCATTGAAATCCCATTACATCCACATAACATATCCTTAAATAACTATTTAAATATCCCCAATAGATCGCAGAATTCCAATACATTGGTTGATACATCCAATATAATATACCATATGAACTTATCATTAGAAATCTCATAATATCCCATCAAATCCCTCGAAATGCCTATTAAATTCGATGATATTCCATGGGATCCCCATTAAATGCCCATAAAGCCACCACAAAATCTAGATAAAACCTTTAAATCTCCACAAGTCATCTCTCGTCAGCAGGGCTCGATAATCAGCGTGGTCACCGGCACCGTGGGCTGGTAGACGAAGGCGCATCCCGAGCGGTGCAGGAAAGAGACGGCGCAGGAGGTCCGGGATTTCTTGATCTCGTTCTCCCAGCTGTGCTGGTACCAGAGAACCTCGTTGTGAGGTTCGTTGGTTCGAAACCTTTGGGAAAAATGAAATGTCTGTTGGGGGGAACCATACAAACAGGTCATGAGTAGCTGTGACTATATAGACATATATGCCAAAAACCATGAGATAATTTATCACATGTATATATATATATATATATATGTGTGTGTGAAATATATATATATATATATATGTATATATATATATGTGTGTGTGTGTGTGTGTCATGCACATTTGAAAAAATATGTATAAACAAATGGACTGTCAGAGCTTGGTGGACCGATGCTATCCTAAGCCAAGCACCGTCAAGCAACTTTGAGGCCGAGAAAACTGAACACTGAAGATTTACCTGCCCAAATAATCTGGTTCACGCCTTCTGGCAACGAAGGGATTTCGGATCCTACATGATAGGGATTTGGGATCCTACATGATACGGGCGCTATGCTTAAAAGAAGTAAATTCAGAGAAAGAAAAGTAGGAAACAATCCAAAAAGAGAGAATTCCCGGAAACATGGTCCCTGAACAACAATTTCAACGTTAGACTTGGAACATTGTCATTAAACAACCACCGGCTGAGGAAGTCGATCCTCCAGATCCCATGGTCCCAGCCACTATGGGGAAGTTGATGTGCAACTTGCCGCCATACGATCCATGGGACCTCTCCCAGCTGAAGTTCTGCCCGCCACACATGGGCCGCACCCGTTCCACCGCCTCCGCTAGGAGCATGGGTGTGTTCTCCACGTTCACCAGTTCCTGCAAGTGGGCGGGGCGGTTGAAGGGGGGGTGGAACTGCAAGGGGAGGATGGGTGGAGGTATAAACATGGAAAAAATTTGGTTCATCTCCGAAAAATTGGTGGATTGCACCTCGAAAGATGAGGGGACAGGAGAGTAATTTTAGCAAGGCCACTCCATTCCTCGATTCAAACCGAGGTTGGGCCACCTGCATTACCACTACACGAAACCAATCGTGGTCACCCAGCTGGGCGAAGATCTGATGTGTGTTTTGGGTATTCATGCACATCAATGCACAGTACAATAGGACTAGCGTTAAAAAAGAATGTGAATCATTCCAATACTTCTAATCACTACACATAATCTGCTGCCCCATCCACGGCTGTCCTGAAAGGAACAGAGTGGCGCCTCGAAGGCTTGTGAAGTCCACTTCCATTTGCCTCCTGGCTTCTCCTGGGATGAGTTATATAATTTTGGAGCTTGGTGGAGTATCAAGCCACGATATACATGTATACATATGATTTGATAAAATTTATTTATTTGCTTATTTATTTATTCATTTATTAAGTTATCATAAGTATTTACAGTGTTTATCTATTTATCTATTTATCTAGCTGTTTTTATCTAGTTATTTATTTATCTATATACCGTATGTATATATATATATAGAGGGAGAGAGATGGGTTAATGAAATATCAGTGATAGCATTTAAATGAAATAGTGTCATATAGCGACCCTGTACACTATTTGCATATGTATGCAAGTGATACCCTTTAGTTTGGTATAGTGTATATATATATATATACACGGCTAGGCATGGAAAATCATAGGTTGGTGTCTTGCAAAGTGTTCAGCCAATCTGGCTGAATTACACCGCAGCAATTCACCAACCTCACACGTTTGGTGATTTTGGTATGATTCCCCCAATCCCCCAATCATATCCATCATCCAATCACAAAGATATCATTTACCCATAGCTAAAGATTCAGAGGATTGGCAGCAATTTTCTCCTCACTCCGTGACCACAAAGTGGGATGTCCCTGAGCTTTCTTCTATTGCATTTCCCCAGTTCTTACATGTTCTTACTAGTATAATGCGTCATAAACCTTTGAGTGATACAACTTCCGACCCACCCCTGGTGTTGCCGGTGAATATTTTATCTTTGCCCGGTAATCAGCTCATTTAACCAGAGATGATGTTCCTATTAAAACCTCCATTTGTGCGGGATTTCGCCCCAGTCATGGTTGACTTGCAACTTGGAAGATCATCCCACGGATCGTCCCTGTCCCCCATTCGTAGCTTATTCATGCTTATTCCATGAATGGGCCCAGCTATGGTGATCGTAACCAGTTTCAATTTGAAACCATGGATATCATCGGGTTTATCATTGTTTATAGACCGTTGATAGCATCTATCTATATATATATATGTGTGTGTGTATATGTATATATATATATATATGTGCATTATCACTTTTGATGTTATTTACTTATAACATCTTATAACCATATTCCATCGTATAACTGGTTTACAAGTGGGCAGCATCCATCCGCACCCCTGCAAACATCCTGGGGTGCGAAGACCATTCCCGGCGTCGCAGGTGTTCGCGGCGCCTTGGAAGCCTCCTCGCGGGCTTGCCTTGGCAGGCAAAAATTTGGGGGGTGTCTGGTAGTTTGAATGATCTTATCTGATTATTCGGCCAGCACTTGTGCTATGCCCCAAAGTCTTTCGGGATGATTGTCGGAACCCTCATTTTTGGTGACCATTACAGTACTGTGTGGCTTTCGACGACGTCTTTGGGTTTGCAAACCCGGAGACATCGGTGATGACCCTCTGCGGTGATTATGCTGTACCCGAAAACTGTTTTTGCAGCACTGTTTGCCACCCTGAAGAAACCCTAAAGAAACCCTGAAAAAAAACATGTCTGAAAGTGTATAATAAGTAAAGTAGCTGTGGGGCGTAGCGTGCGTGCTGCGGGTAATTATTGTTAGTTTATATATGTGCATGTTCAATTAAATTAGTTTTCCCAGCTATAAACTTCCATTTAGTTCGGGGATTTCCCCGCTAGCCAAGTTTGATGACACCGGACGGTACCACCATTATTCTCCCACTCAAATCCCATGATTATCCTATGAAACCATATAAATTGCTATTTTTCATACCACCATCCCATTAAATCACCATCACAAACCACTTTTGTCCATGAAAACATGAATCACCGGAAGGTTCCCGGTCTCCAAACGCTTCGCAGCGTCTCCACCGTGGAGGGCCGTTCCACCTTCGACGCACTGCGCGTCTTGCGGTCCGCGGAGCGCTCGCGGCCGGAGTCCTCCGCATCCGTCTCGGGCGCCTGCGTAGAGGCGCCCAGAAAAGATGGGTGATATACAGTAGTAATATACATATATATATATATAATATTATAGAATATTCATTACTAATGGGGATTATACTACATATAGTATCTAAATGTATCTAATATTACAATAGGTTCATAGTCTTGGTAGCATTATAAAATCTTGTATTATCTTGCTGCCAAGGCACGATCAAGGAACAATAACTTCGTTCATAGCAAGTTCTCGGGTGTGGTGTTAAAACCCCCCGGAGAAGTGCCCGTTTGGCACCTCCACTGAAGTTCAATCACTAGGCAACGTGAAACGAGAGAAAAGCAACAAACAGCACCAAAAATGCACGCAAACAAGATGTGGTGAAACGGAATGGGATAACCTCTCAGGCACGTCAATGGCAAATAACAAATACTAGCGATGGCCACTGCATGAACAGCGGCTAAAAGGCTCGATTTCTGGCATCTCACAAGATTTGTTGTTGCTGCTCATGGGCAGTGGTGTACGGTGTTTGGTGATTCTTGATCCAACACAATCCTAAAGAAGTCACCAGCCAATTTGTTCTAGGTCGTCCAGGTCTTCTGAAAATTAGATAAAATTAGGGTATATGGGGTGGCACTGTCCCTTCTAAAGCTAACTTGTCTGATCGGGTCATTATTTTCAGCCCTCTGAATGGGTCCAGTCAACTTAAAAGATCTTTTATAATAGGTGCATAGTCTTAGTAGCATTATATAATTTGATGTTATGCCCATTATGATACAACTATAACCCCCACTTGTTTAAATAGTATTATATATATATATATTGATGAAAGACGATCATCTTTATTGTGAATGGGGATAATATAATATGATATTTGATATCATTGATTATAATAGGTGGATGGTAATATCAAATAATATCATATTATCTCTGTGATCATCAAACAGGGATTATTAAGGTAGCATAATATAAACATTAACATTAGTGTAATATGAAATTAAGGATCTAAAATTCAACATCAAGGTCCATATAGGGGATAATACTCAATAGATGCCTTTGTGTTAATATCATCCTCTACATACTATAGACATATAGATATCTATGAAGCTAATGTGTTCCCCCGTGCTAACCCCATATGATGATTATATTCCTCCCTAGTCCCAAATATATACATATATATACCCAAATATTTCTAAGGGAGTGTTTAATATTAGGAGATGGGATGAATGTCATATATGACCTAAAAAAAGAAGACACGGCAAACCAACTACGTAAAGAGCTCGGTTCTGACGACAAAATTGGTTTATAAATGTGTACCACCAATTTGAAAGATATCAGGTCAGCAATGGTCAGCATCTAGGTTACAAGCCACTTTACGGTGTCTTGACATGGATGGATTCGTTCTAACGCTTACTTGCAAAAGCCAATGACCCATTATGATGAAATGCGACAAACAGGGGAGCACAATCCCCCCAAGAAGAAATTACCTATCTTTTTGTCGATTCGTTTGATCTTTTGACTGTGACTCATCATGTCAAAATCAAAGTTCGGTGTTTGCTAAAGCAACCCCTGACCGTCATTTGTCGGGATCAATCACCACTTGTTCTTTGCCAAATCATCCCAAGCTTGGCAGCGGAAAGTTCTCGTGTTGGCTTTCCCCTAAGCCAACTCCAAACCCACATGTATTCTTCAATAACCCCCTTGAGGCCATCATTGCTTCTCGAGTTTCCGATGAAATCCACATTTTATTGCCATTTGGTTGGAGGATCACCCCCCATGGATGGTAACTGCTTCATTCCCATGGTGACCACAAGTCTCAGCTATGAACAGGTCGTCCCATCTATAAATAGGTGAACATAGGTGAACTAAACCATGACTATTAAGCTCTTACAAAGTGGTATGATCTTCCAAGTATCAGTCACCCTTTGGTAAAGCAACAGTTTGTGTGTGTGTCGGAAAATGGAGGATACCATCAATCTACGGCAATCTTAGCTTGGACAAAATGGTGGATCAATGTATTAAATCCAATAATAAGGAACCCAATGAATCATTTAGGGGTGATTCCACAAGACCAAATAATCAACCCCAGTTTTGGATGGTTTTATGGCATTGGGTGTGCCTCATGAACAACCATTTGCCGTCCAGTTTCCAATTTCCCATAGCAAAACAAAAAATAGTTCCACATTATATTATACTTCCAACGGTTTTTCCGCCATGTTCCATCAAATCTTAACCTTTGTCCACCATCCTTCCAACCATTTTCCCCACTGTTTCCCCACTTTTTCGCAAATGGTTCCACCATCCTTCCAGCATTTTTCCCAGCATTTTTCCATCATCTTCCAGCATTTTCCACACTTTTGACCAATTTTCCCACCATTTTCCACCCTGTTTCCCAGCATTTTTTCGCCGCCCAAAGCGCCTTGCTACGCTCCGCATCCTTGGCGTCCATGGCGTGCCTCGTGGCGCTGCTCATCGCCAGGCGCTCGGCCACGGACCGCCGGCGGCCGCCGCTGGTGGTGTTGGCCGTCTCCCCCGCCACGGCGCTCAGGGCCGTTTTGAAGGCCAGGGCCGCCTTCCTAGGGACAGCCAGGGCACAAGATGTGAAGGTACTTGTGGGATCTTATAGGTATTTTAGTTGGAAGGAGCGTGGATGAATTTGTGATCATGCTATTGTATATAATGATGTAGAATGTGTGTGTGTGTGTGTGTCAGTGTGTATATATATATATATATATGTTTGTTGCAGGTATTATATCGATATCTTTTCCGGGATTTGAACTACGACGGTTAAGAAGGCTGAAGTTGGGCGGGAAATGTTGGGGAGGAAATAGGCGGGGGAGTTTTGCTCACGCCTTTCGAACTGGGATGATTTTATTTGTTTGCTCATGGGATAAACCTCATTTGTACATATATGGCGTATGAACTACTTACAAAGGTGGGCCCCCAATTTCAGCCATCACAGAATAGCTAATCCAAGTTAAGCCCAGTGGAATGGCAAGGAAGTGACTCCGACATTCACCATCAATGCAAACACAAATGCACCAACTTCCTCCACATTTTAGAATAAGACTTGATCTCTTGCAAGTTTCTGTTTAGAGAAAAACGTTCCCGAACGGTTTCAATAGAAACAAGCAGCAGAAAAGAGAATGATCGAAATTCCACCCGTTTTATGCCAAGTTTCTGCAGAACTTTCGTAGATTTGCTGCTGGACTTCCTCCGCGACTGCGAAGACAGCGAGCTGCGCCCACTGCGCCCACTGCGCCCACTGCGGCCGCTGCGGCTGCCGGTGCTGCGAGCACTGCGCTCACTCTGGGAGGAGGTGGGGCGCTCGGGCGCCTGGCAGGATCCAGCCTGAGATTCATCAACAATATCAAAAATCGCCAGATTTGTAGCCATTTCGCACACAAAGCCCTCCCAACAAAATAGTAATCCATCTCATGAGATTCTAACCGCAGATATAATCAGGGATATGATATACCATTAGATTATATCGAAACTGTGACATATGAGTTTCTGAGACTGATATTTCTAGTCTCTGAAGCGTAGTTTCTCCCAGCCGCTCAGCCATCCAGCAGCCATCGTGCCTTTGGAGCTTTCTCCGTCTTGGCCGCCTGCATGATGGCGCTCACCGCCTTAAAGAGGGACTTCTTTGGTGCTGGAGGTGCCGGAGGCTCCTGGGAGCGCGGGGCTGGGAGGAAAGTTCTATTTCATTTTTTGAGGGTGGTTGTTCCAGAGACAAGTCGTGGATGCATTGATTCAACGGATTTTCGCATGAAAAGCTTCAGAGCTATCTCATTACAGCTGATCTGCAACGCATGGTTTCTTATCCAGTTGGCAATATTTCTTTGGTTTGTGTATGCAATCGGCTGGTACTGGAGCGGTTTTCAAGCATCTTCAGGCAGTGGTTATCTATTGAGATGAGCTGACCACCATGCTTCCATGTAATTACACTTCATCCAAATATCATTCATGGTGATACCCAGCCGAACCAAACCCACCAGAGAGCCTGACAACTTTCAAACCCACCTGAACCTCCCCATCATTGGCTTTAAGTCCATTTTAGTTAATTCATATTTCCCAGTAAACAGTAGCTTCATTCATTCTCCCTATCTGTTGAGTATTTGAACTGTTTCAATAACCCCAATAACCCCAAATCAACCCAAACCTCCCCAAGAACCTGTATTCATTTGTTTCAAAAACAATGTTGCTAACATCAGCGAAGGCTTCACCCATCTTTTCACCTAGCTTGAGCATTCACCACATATCACCAACCCTTCTGCTTGGATTAAACACTGAACAGTTAGCCATCGGTGTTAAGTTATGTCCAACTCACGATCTAACAGCTGCTATCTTTTCACCAGGCTTCACCATGGTCCAACTTAGGTAGGCTATGGGATGAGTAAATTTTGGTGATCGCAACTGGCCCAGTCTTGGTAAATCACACGTGGCAGTGGGAAATCCCCTACAAATGGAGATTTTTAATGAGAGATAGTGAGAGAATCATCTACAAATGGTGGATTTTCCCTTAGCACATCTTAGCACGTTTGATGACCGGAGGGTACGTATAATATATAACCTACGAATACGATCACCACGAACCTATTAATACCAAGGCCAGCTAACAAAGCATGGCCTGTCCAAGCACTGAGATGACTCCTGAAGTTGTTTAATTCTCTCCAAATCTGTATTTTCTGGTAAACTGACATAGCGATGATCAAAAATCACGGTAAATCAACTGCTATAAATGGGGTATGTTCGATAGCTATGTATGGCTATGTTAAATTACCGCGGTCCCACTATTCATAGCAGTTTCTGATTGGTTGAGCCATCCATCCCAGGGGACCATGAAAAATTGCTGTTACGGCAAGGGTCGCGAAACCAACACCCAAACCGTTTAGGCGCAGGGGAAACTCGGTAGAGAGTTAACTCCCATGGTAGACATTTTTCACCCAAGAGTGGCTATCATGGCTTTATATCATGTTTCTGTAGGTTGGAGCAAGCCCGTTCCTGTTTAACCAACAACTCTGCAGGGGCTTTAGCATCACTGACAATCACGAAATGGCGAAACAATGGCAAATGAATACAGTGGCTAAAAAGAATCTTATTTATGACACTGAAACTGAAACTAAGCCCCATCATATCTCCATTCTATCCCATGATGCAACCATTGTTGATGGTTTACATCCCGATTTTTCATTGTTGTGTTGTCATGTTGTTACATTCTGTCACCCTGATCATGAAATCCCAACCCTGTTTTTACTTACAATTGGTGAAAAACATCTTTTGTGGGGGTGGATTTGCTCCCCATCCCATGGCTCTCCCTCTCCTCCTTGGCGTCCGGCTCCGCACGCGACTCTGAAGGCCGCTCTCCGGGCCCCGTGGGCGGCCGGGAGCGGCGCTTGGGGCTGCGGTTGGAGGGGGCCGCCTTGGGGCGGCCCCGCAGCACCTGAGGCGGTGGGGGATTTTATTAGGATAAACTTTGGGTTTGGGATTGAGGTTTTATTGGATTTAGTGCAATTTATAATGGGGGTTAATGCCGGTTTCATGGGATTTGAATGGAATATAACCAACTAATGATTTCTTGTTCTTGGGATGGATGTTTTTTCAGGGGCTATGTTAGTTGGGGATGGCAATGGGATGAATTAATGTGTTAATGAACTGTAAAGGCAATGTGTTACTGTAGTACTAAACGTACTAAACTATCCAAAATCTCCCGGATTTTAGTGCTCGACATTTTCATGTCAAGGAGCTGCATATACAGATACAATCAAATACAGACATCGTACCTTCTCCACGGAAATTGACCAACCCCTGGAGCCGCCACGCCTTGGCCGCGGACAGCTGCGGCCCAAAGGGCTCCGGCACCGCCGCCGTCACCGCGGAGAGCACGTCCTGCCCCGTCTGCCGCGCCTGCGTCATGGAGACGTCCGCCAGGAGATCCGTGGCCGTGCTGCCCTGGCTGCGGTAGGAACCAAAGGAGGCCTCGGAGCTCAGGGAAGCACTGGGCCATGGGACTTGGGTAAATGGTTTGTACCCAGTTTATGAAAACCACTTTCAGACTTTTTACTGCATTCAAAGTATAATCTGTATTTACGAAGTAGTTGGCTAACTCCATGGCTGATCTAAGTTGGAGAGGTGGCAGGATGTTTCAAGATGAACCAAGATGAATAGGAAAAGAACTGGCAGAAATAGGTTTTAAAAGAAAAACATGACATGCTTATCTACATGAGGTGGAACTACTTAGTTGACATGTCGCAAGGAGAAATGTTTGCTGGTCTTATGATGTCTTTTGTAGATAGATGATGCAGTGTGTCTGTGGTTTCACCTATTTGCCTTGCCCAACCAAGGTTCATCCAGGTGATTTAAATTGTCACAACATGAAGATCGTGTTGATCGCAGTGACCCGCTGACAGGACATGTCACCAAAATCGATAATGTTGACTGTATATAATGATTGGCCCTCCGCCCAGTCGGGTCACCCCATTGAATTGGTATATAGCCCTAGGCGCTATACAACCACAACCACTGGTAACTATATCACCACCTGCAACTGGTTGACAAGCGTACATTGGTAGCATCTGCAACCCCATCCACTGCTAGGGGCCCAACACTGCAAGAGTGTTGAAATTGAGAGAAACATGCCCTCAATGGGAAAGTTACGTTTTGCTCTTGAAAGATTGCCCTGGACCATTGAGGAGATCATCTTCATCACCTCTGTTTTGCCATGTGTTGATGATCTCGGAAAGGCGAAACAGTGCCAGAAAAGACATGAATCGGCGGCAAGTGAACGCCTAAGATGGAAATAATGTGACATATTCACATGGCTCGCCTTGTCTACCCCGCCAAAATGTTGTTTTTCAGTGGGGTTCTTCAGTGCCTCCCTAAGAAATTTGCCCATGATATAATCGAACAAACCAAGGTCTGCTTGCACCTGCGGGTACTTGATGAATAGATATCCCAAAATGTCCTCGTCTTCATAGCTGGTTGGTGGGTTCAACTCATCCCAAACATTTCGTTCGTTGGAACATTGTTGAACATATTCTAAGGGAGCCCGTGAAAGCACCCAAGATGTATGAAACAAAAATAGCATAGAAAAATATACAAGTAGAAAGTGAGTGAAGACTGCAAATGCAATGAAAACTCAATTTGTTGAACTTTCAACTGTCACTCCGAAATTGGAGTCTCCAAGTTGATTCTTGAAAGGGTACAAGCAACCAGTCCCAGACTTCGGTAAAGGCATTTTTTGTCGGACTTTACACAGGAAAATGGTTAAAAGTGATGGGGGTTCAATCCATGGTTTCCCATTAATATCCCGTGAGATCTTTATTTTTCCTGGTCAAATCCTGCTACACCCCGTTTCATCCCAGTAATGTGGGTAAAACAATAATAAACCATCCCCAAAATCACCATAAATAGGTGGTATAAACCATCAAAATATAGCTGGTTTATTGTTGTTTTACCAACATTAAATCCCATTGAAAACCTATCATCATTGGATTGGTTAAAGGGAAAATCTACAGGAAACCTCTATATTTGATGGGAAAATCCATGGTTTCCTGTAAATTTTCCCATTAACCAATCCATTGATATCAAAATCCCAAAATCCCAACCAGGCCGCTGTGGTGGTCTGCATGGACAGCGGATGTTTGCGAAATTCCTCCTCCGTTAGCAGCGCAGCCGCCGCCTTCACAGGTGACGAAGGTAGCCTGGGCAGCGAAATGTGGGGGGAATGTCATGGAAAATCATGGAAATATAGGGAATATGGATGAATATGGAACAAATACTTGGCAAATCTGGAAAAATATTAGGAATATATCGGGAAAATATGGAAACCCCACCAGTATCATCCATTCTTAAAATCATATACAGCCATATTAAACTAATTATACATGACTATGTTAAATTACCAGAGGGTAAGAAGCATTTCTCCCTGGGAAACTCCAAGGGACAGGAAGGCCTCCCAGCCGGTGGAGGGCCGCTTCGACCGCGCACCGTGACGCCGACCGCGCCATCCTGGGACGGGGCCGTGAAAAATGGAGGACTTCATGTGACTCAAGCATCCAAAATGATAAAAAACTGGTTGTATAATGGGATATACTGGGATATACTGGGATGCAATGGAAATGTAGTGGAAATGATCCAAAATGATTAAAAAAATTGGTTGTACAGTGGGATATACTGGTATGTAATGGAAATGTAGTGGAAATGTAGTGGAAACACAATGGAAATTTCAATCGGGATGTAGCCTCAGTCAGCTAAAACAGTTCGATGGAGATTGAAACACACCATATATGTGGGGATGGATAAGTATACTGGACACTTCACACACCAAACATGTGATTGCAGGGGCTTAAGCAAAAAAGAGTGCTTCTTTCACCGTATGAAGGGGGAATAGAATCAGCATGTAGCTAGGATCGGTGCCAGTGCCCTACTTGGAGGGGCTATCAGGGTTTTTTAACCCGCCATCACCAGTGAAGCAAAGCAACCATGGTCCAGCTAGGGCCACCCAAAGCATTGGGTTGACTCGACACTTCACCCTTGGGGGAATATATAATGGGCAATTAACCAAATACAGAGGGCGTAGAATGGGCCTAATGGGTGTTTAAAGGTTGAACATATTGGGGTCTAAAAAGCCATTAATGTCAATGTAGGGGTTGATGGATGACAATGGCCCCAGTAAGGCCTTCTTCGTTTGGGGCCTTGTTGGGGATAGCCTTCAATCAAGTATTGGTGGCCTCACCAAGAAGCAGTTTTGTGCCAGGTATTTCTACCACTGCTCATGGGAAGGGGTGAAGGGTTCCAACCATCTGAACTGGAATTCTGCATAGAGCCCATTCAAGAAGTATGGCTAAGAATCCCTTTACAGGATCTCCCTTTTTGGAGCAATGTGGTATACAAAATCATAATCCATACCCGATACTGTAACAACCCATTCGGCCATTCTGAGGTCATTTTGCATCATCTATCTGGGGGGGGGATAGGGACATACCCGAAAAGAAGCCCCACTTGGGATGGGTGAATTATGATTGGATTTTTTTTTGTCTACCTCATTGGGGATCTTTTCAATCCCGTAGAAGCTAAGCCAAGCATCCTTGCGCCCACGTACTAGCCCTTCTGGGGCTCTGCGACCAGCTGCTTCGACAGGTGTCCATGGGTGAAACAATTCATAGGGATGGGCCACTTTTGGGCGAGTTTTCTGGCTATCTCGTTTTGCGAGTCTTGGGTAAGAACATTTGAATCCCTGTGAATCTGCAAATTGTTTCTGCGTGAATCAGCATGTCAATAAAGGGAAAGAAACTTGGGGAAGAAACATGATATGTTGAAGGGTCCCCTTGCAACGTGTTTGTGTAAGGAAAGTTCTGTTTTTCAGCTGGCAGCTTGAAGAATTGGCGCAGCTCCCGGTGCTACAGTGCTACAGTGTTGGTACAGACTGCAGGTCTTCTGCAGTCAAGCCTCCCTACATTGGGGAGGCCATTTTGGATATCATGGCTACCACAAATACCATGGATGCCATGTCATGAAACCTTGGGGAATCGTGACATGAAGCATGAACTCATGAAACATCATGACACCATGAAGGCAGGCTCCAAAAAACAACTTTCAAAGCCCTCAATTCCGAGCAGTTTATCAAAGCAGGTTTCCGATGTCTTCCTGAAAAATGGGAATGGGTCAAAGTCTAAGATCCAAATGACCATAGATTTTGATGATTTTCCTGGTTGAACCATCTGATGGCACGGGCCCCCATCACTTCACTCAATTACCCCACGTAATCATAAAACTCATGAATTTGGGATGGACATCCATTCTTCAAAAGGGATCATGACATCATGAGGGCCTTGACAAAAATCCTGCTACCTAATGATAGAGCCTGTATGGCTATATGGGTCATTATCTTCGAGGACTTCCATCTTTCGCTTACCTAGATGCCAACCGATAATGGATGGAATGGGCGGTCAAAATGCGTTAAGGAAAACCTCGAATCTCTGGTGGTTTAAAGGGGAAAAAAATAATGGCAGTTTCCTGTATTTTTTCCATGGATCAATCCATTGATCGCATATTGCGATTAGGTCCCTTCGGGTGATCCAACCTGGTAATGCATCCCACTTCTTGGGCATGAAAATTGTTCGCAAATTCAGTGTCAAATATACATGAACACCCGTCATAACTTTTGACCAAATCCGACCTAGTTCATTCTTCAAATTATCCAAATCATCCCCACCATATGTGTTTGCGTCAAATTACATGACCAATCCCCCAAATTTGGCCTCCATCACTGTGCAGAGTTGTTCCCAACTCAAGGGGCGAAATGCCTGGCACAACATAGCAAACTGAACAGTCGGCCCCGGAAACACGGAGGTCTCCATAGAATGAGGTCCCGGAAAACTCAGCTTAAAACGGAGAGTCAAATAACTATAAAAGCTAGAAACATGTCGTCATCATGTCGTTTTACACCATTTTACCAGTCAACCACCCTTCAAACCAGTTCATGAACTTTTATGGAACCCAAAAACGATGATTTCCAGGAGAAAAATCATCTTTCTGAGCAACTTTGTTTTCAGGGATTGGATTTCGAGCATACTGGTATGGATGGAATCACTTTGAAGCCCAGATCACGTACCTGCTATTGATTGTAAACTTGATGGTGCCAATTGATTCAAACAAATAGGGGATCGGGGATGGGCTACCATTTTTTAAATGACAAAAATAATGATATTAATGGGAAAAAACATGAGTGACGTTCATTGAGTCCATACCCATGTAGTTGATTGTACCAATTGATCAGGAAAACTGCACTCGTGCTGTTTTTTTCTCTAAGATTTTCTTTTTACTGCATGTTTAGTCTTGACAGCCTTGACTGAGCAACAAGCTGTCAAGCTGCCCCCCAAAAAAGGCATGGCACTGCACACTCTAGGATGCACAGTCATGGGTAAAGTATACATCTGGGGATGTGCATCCCAAACAATCACTGGTTTTAACCTATTTCAACATGTTTTAACCTTAACAGTCTTCATCTTTGTGGGGGTTCCCAAAAAGCCACCAAGCGTGCCGCCAGGTGTCAAAAGGATCGATCTCGGACGTCAGGATCAGTGCCTGTCGCAGTGCATTGGGTGTGGCCTGGGCTCAGTTGGTGGAGAAGAGCCCGGGTGTGATGAACAAATTGGGGGGCTGGTGGAATTTCATGGGATCTACTGGTGATGATATGTGGGATTTAATTGGATCTAATCGGAGCGATTTAAACGACTCATGCGATTGAACAAAAATTAATGGTGATAAAATGATACGCTGTAATGGTGATACCCTCTGGGAATCAAACACAGGAATGAGAAGGTATCCCGTAGAATGCTGGCGATCTCCCAATGTTTGTCGGTTCACTCCCGGCATTGTTCAGCAAACCTCTCAGTTGGCTTAGGAGGAATCCAATCCGCATAATCAATCAGTTGGCCACATTTGATATGCCGTCCCCAACATGAACAGCAACATGACCCATCAAATGTTCACGATGTAAATACTTGCCTGGTATATAATCCTCATAGCAATATATGTGTATATATAAAGAGATAGATAGATATAGATATATGGGTATTTGTATGACATATTTTTGTGACGCCTTACAGGAAATATATTGCAAGTATGGCACGAGTCGGGCACGAAGTCCGATCCGCCTCCCTGACCGTCTCTGCACGGAAAGTATTGAAATGTATATCTTCAAAAAAATGAAATACATTGAAAATACTTTGAAATACTAAATAGATCTAAATAGTATTGACATTTACTAAACGAATCCAAAGTACCCATCCAAGTGTTCCGAAGTACAAACCATTCAATTTCTGGTGAGGCCATGAGGTTGCCAAATCAAAAAACTACCCACCGTTGGATCCCACCAGGGTGGCCGGCAGTGAGTTTCTTTGGAAGAACCTGCGGCCGATATCGGCCCATGGAAGATTTGGAAATGAGAAGCGTGAAGACAACAGCCTGTCACTATCGTTCATTCCATGAACTATTAGTTGGCTGGTAGGCATTCACAGAACTCAACAGGGGTTTTGAACTCTGTTCATATGGAATATCTATTGCTAGACTCAGATCCCCCAGCTTAAAAAAAACACACAACTTCGCACATGAACGCATACGAGATATTTTCCCATCATGTGAGACTACAAGTCGAACGATTGCTCAACCCAACTCAGGTTAAGCCAGTATCTGGACCAATCTTCATCTCGCTCTGAAACACCATATTCAAATTCAAACCTCTAGTTTCCGTTCATTTTTGGTATGCATCCAAGATTCCAAGTTTTCCCAAACATGGATGACATGGATCCAAATATACATGACACGGACTCCACAATGAGGACAGGCTGACAACACAACGCGCCATGGTGCCATGGTCCAATCATGGCACCAAGGTCCGCCCAGCATCCGCCACAGTGGCATATTTACTGCCCAACTTAAGTTGGTACAGCATGGCAAGGTAAGATTCCATAGTTTCCTGACACAAAATACCAACAAGAGGCACGAAACAAACAGGATCTCAACAGCTGTAGAACCATTGCCTATTGTACATGTGTGTGTGAGTCTGCGGGTGCTCGCATGTGTGTGTGTGTGTGCGTGGCGCACCTGTGAATACCGCACAGATACACACACACACACACACATAATATGGATGTATACATACACACACATATACATATATATATACATATATATATATACATACATATACTACATATAAATACATGCATAACATAATATGACATAATAACATAACATAACATTACATTACACTACATTACATTACCTTGCATACATACATATGCGGCAGCAGCCCAGCGCAAATGCTGCATCACAACAGCAGCATCACCTGCACACGTACATGCAGTCCAAAATTATGCCTGAAAACACATCCCCCAATCCCACCTGTACCTGGCATCAAGTGCATGCGCAAGTGCACAAATAAAAATAATAAAACCTGCAACATAGAATAAAGTCTGCATGCAACATCCATCGATCGTTGATATCCCATCCAGCCGCAACCCCAGCTTTCACATACTTTCAAGCAGCATCAAGCGTGTGCAAGATAACTTGAACGCGCCACAACCCAGCTGAACCATGCTGAACCATACAATGCAAAATGATGCAAAATGTATTATATACTGTACTTAGCAGGGCCCCCGAGGGCTGTGTAACCGGAAGCAAGTATGGCCCGCAAATCACACGTCTCACGCTCGTTAAGCATTAAACCACCGAATTTCAAGGTCATAAGTCAATATAAGTCATAGAGTCATACACCCATTGGGCCAGAACATCAAAGTGAAATGGATGGTCCATGGGTCCACCAATGTGCCAAGCAATGGGAAGGTAGACAATCGCACAGGGCTTGAGACCTGTGTTGCCCATCTCACAGGCCATCCACATCTTGAAGCCAGAAAAAGAACCTTTTTTTGTAAATATCTGGGCTTGTCTGAAATTGAAGGCACCTCAAAAAAACAGTCAAATTCCCATGGTTTAAGATCTTTCTAATTTCTAAACATCATCTTTCAAAGCCCGTGGTTGGGAAGCTCAATTTGTAGCTCCTTGGCTCCGAATGTTTTATATGGGAAGATGCAGCCAATAGCTCCCAAACGCTCCTTCCATTCAACACCGGAGACAGTTCCACCCCCGGTCAACCACCAGTTCTGATGCAAAGAACCATTTTCCCATATTTTCGCTGTCATGTTTCATGGTTCGGCTTGGTGGATTCCTGACCACTCCACCACCTCCAGGGAGAGGGCCAGTGTGCTGCCTGCCATCTTTGACCAACCTGGCATGATGCGTTGTGGATGACCCAGGGGCCCATGGAACAAAAACGGGAGCCTGGGTGATATCTTCATAAATAAAATGTGTAGTCTATTCTAGTATATTCAGTATATGAATTAAAAAATCATCAAAAGAACATCATAACTATGCATTTTTTATATGCAAATATATATATATATACATAATTAGGTATTGTTGCTAAAAGGTATTGCTTCCGTCGCTTCGGCGTAACCCATGCCGTTGCTCCACGCGCCAGCAAGAGCTGCGCCAGCTGGGTCCAGGCCGGTGCCTGGCTCCACGTGGATCCCGCCATGGCAGACATAGCAATGGGAAAGCCATGGAAAGCCATGAAAATGGTGATGTTCCATAGCTATATTAGTTTACCAGAGGATTGGGTTAAGGGAAATCATCTAATCATTGGATTAATGGGAAATTTATGGGATTTCGATGGGAAATTGGGAAGATAATTATGGGAAGATGATGGGATACCCTCTGGTAAACTAACAGATAGCTATTGGGTTAAGAAAAAGTTTTACAGGAAAACCCTATATTTCATAGGAAAATCTATGGTTTCCGGTTAAAATTCTCCCATGAACCAATCCATTGATCTAAGGAAATGGAGGTTTTGATGATTTCAATGGGAAAATCAAGAATACATGGGGGAATTGTTCGATGCTGGGTTTGATTCCCAGATGGTGTTGCGATGTGTTGCGTTCTGTTGGTTTCTTTTCTCACAAGCGGTTGAGGATTTTGCTTGCAAGAATTGGCAGTGCAGCAATTGAACCGCAAAGGTCCCTTCAGGCACACTGGGGTATAAGTATAATTGAGTCGAAACATCTGGTGTCTAACCCCGCTACATGGCCACGGTATGGTCCAAAACTGCTCTAAAAGTGGCATTGGCCCTCAGTTTTTAGATCATTTCTTTATGCATCTTTCTGCACTAAACCTTAATCTTGACCATCTTAACCATCCAAATAGGGAGTCCGATAGACTTCCTGCATCCCTAAATGGCAAAATCTCTACCCCTGGACTCCCTTTTGGCATCACCAACACGCCACGTACGCGGGATCCTTGGGGCCCCCGGCACTCGCAGGCTGCGAACGCAGGGCCTTTGACAAAGCGCCCGGTGGGCGAGCCATTCTACCCATTGATCTTGGCAACCAGAACATCGAACAGTAAAATCTGGTTGTTTCACCGGGATTTAATGGGATTTACCCTCTGGTTATTTAACATAGCTATGGAAAATGGCCCATGAAAATAGATGAGAATCTTTCCCAAACAAACATGCAGTTTTCATATGCATTTTGCCAAGTTAAATAATTATGCATTTTACTCCTTTGTACGGGGATACTGGCTGTAGCTAAGGGCATGTCAAAATGACAAAAATGATGATTTACCTGTTACAAAATGTGATTTTCCATAGCTAGGTTCAATAACCAGAGGGTAGATCACTGTTCTTATCTTTTTTGGGGGTTACTATAAGGGCAACTAGGCTCACCATGTAGTAGGGAGATTAAGCATCCCTGGCCCCTTAGCTCACCCACATATCATGATCTATGGCCAGTTTCAAGGGGAAATGCTGACCCAACTGTAAACCTTGAATTTGGGATGGTTTGCCATTGGTAGAAAAGGGGGGGCGGGTTGCTGTTGCAATGGGAGTTATGTCCAACTTGTGAATGGGATAACCCCAAGTTGACGGACTTAGAGGAGCAAAGTAGCAAAGACTATTGCGACCCTCTGGTGGACATGCATGGTAACGGATTGTTGTCCCATGTGTAGGTGCTCCCTCTACATGTTTATGGCAAAATTCATTCCTCAAGGGTACTCCGCTATGGGCAGCACCAAACATGTCATGTGATTTGAAAGAGTCTTTTCAAACAAAGAAACATAGGAAACGTGGAAATCCTGACTTCAAGCGCCAAGATGGGCTGGTGTCATGTCATTGGGCAACCAAAAACCATGGCTCGCTCGTGAAAAATCGCCAGAGATCCAAACCTCTATGGTCACCAGATCTTATCGGATCTTCAAAGGCCAGAAACTGCAATTTAAAGCCGGATGATTTCAGGACGCCTGGGCAAATTACTATAGATATTCTCTATATAATTCCAATATCAAAAATGGTGGCCTTTTGGATGACTCTCTCCGTAACCATCATTGACAGTGCGGTCGGCATGTCGATCCCGGTTGGTGGCCGAAGGAATTTCCCAAGCACGACGAAGAAATTCGCAGATCATGCGGATATCAACTGTGAGAATTTGAATCAATCCTGACCAAGAGCATCTGGACATGCGCAATTTGAATCTGTTCGATAGTTGAAACCACACTTTCATTCAATGTCACATGTATTCTTATGTTGGTTTAAAAAAACCATCATAAACCACCTCGTAAATCACCGTAAATGGGTGGTATAAACCAGCAAAATATGGGCGGTTCACTATTGCTTTACCAACATTTTCAAATATGGCAAAATTTGCAAATATCGGCATCATCATGTTGGACCCGTCTCCACCCTGCCTTGGAGACGCTGAGGATCAAGTGTTCGGCCTCAATTTGAGCGTTCACGGGTGAACGAAAAACCAGTCGACATCACGCGCGGTTTCACGTGGAAGTAAACGATATCCCATCAATATTGACCAATAATTACTTGGGATACAATTTACTGTAATCACTATAAGTGAATATGATGGGATATCAACACCCATAATTGTCGGTGATATTATTCTGAGAAGTTATATCAATATCAAATTGTGACTGAGTTTATGACTGAATAATACAATAACAGTTTCGCATGTGTGTGCGCAATCGAAAGTGACTCCACCCTGCCCCAGGGCCCCGGTCATACTTCAGCGGGTCTTGCTGGGCATCCTGGATGATGGACACGCAAATCGAGTCCCGGTAACTCGGTACATGTCTTCAAACGGCATTGACATCATAAATCTGGAGGGTTTTAATGCGAAACCGGGGATTGTCCAGAAAAACCATGAAAAAAAAAACAATGGTGGCATTGTCATTATCGCACCTCATTGCCCCTTCCTGTGGAGCTGAAAGACATCGGCACCTCGCCTGGGTCTACGTTCAATCGCAAACCCAGGCTTTATACGGCTTTATCAACAAAATCTTCAGATTGAAATCTGTGAAACGAATTTTAAAAATATCGAAAGAATTCAACCATGGAATTATGATCTTCATGGAGTTCCTTGGATTCTTTCGAATTTAATTCAACACAATTACCCTCTGGTAATCAGCCACGTGGCTGGAAACGTCCCATGAGTTGTGGCTCGGCGCGGCTCCTGGAGCCAGGCCTCAAGGACGCGGGCCGCGGCGCTGCTTCCCAGGTCTTTTCCCAGGACAAGAAGCAGCCGCAAGGCCTGAGAGGATACCATCGGTTGGGAGCGAAAAAAATGGGCTAGGTAACAATATACCATTATAATACATTTTAATAATTAATGAGATATGATATATACTGAATATAAAATAATATAAATGTAACTTAAGATCTGGTGATTGAAAGTTGGACAAGTATGACAGTTTGACCTGGACAATTGAATTCATGGAAACTCTGGAGAAATTATCGGGGTGAGACTTGAGGAGTCTTGAGGGAAACTCGCCATAGATCTATTGGCAACTTTGAGATCTGTGGGCAGAAAATATTCGTCAGTTCGGATCGCCATCCCAGCTACTCAGGATTGTATAAACGTCAAGAATATTGAAACAAACAACCAAATTCATTATGTTTCGATTGCATATGCGTTGATTCTCTACCGCATTTTTGTTGGTAAAATGCGACTGATACGATGCACACTTAGTAAAGCATAGCCTTTCCCAAACTTTAAGTTAACGTGTCCGTGAGCAAGTACCCGCAGAAACCATAGTTTGTAGGGTTTGGTGAGCAAGCAAGGTCGTTATATAAAGACTACACACATGCATATGCCCGTTCCAGTATGTATATAGAGTACATTGTAATTTTATGTAATTTTATATCTGAGCCAACGAGAATTCTGCACTCACGAGACAACATGCCCGCTTGGGGAATGATCATTGCTATCATTGTTCAAATCACATCAACAATGGCAACGCGTAAAGATATTAAACCACGTTAAACAATCACTTCTTCGCGATCTGTAATTTATGACTAACATGTGACTAATCCAATCATATTTTCATATAACATTACAGAACTATGAAACATCACCAGGTTTTAATAGTTCCTTCCCATCATTCTACCCTAAGATCTGCCAGTTCCCTGCTATCTCTGAGGCCTCTGGAGGATTCAATTCGGTAAGGTCGATGGACCTGGAGTCCTGGAGCGGGAGGAAATCCATGGGGGTTTCGCCAGGACCCTAGGTACCAATGATGTACCAATGGTGTACGTTGACATGCCGGTGACATTGGGTCTACCACATTGGCAAAACTTGAAATCTTACCAGGATGGAGATGGTGAGCCCATTTACTCATCCCAGCCGTCATTCCAGAGATGGCGTAATGAGATCGTCATAGTTCATTCAAATAATCCCCACTATATCAAGTATTTCCCATTATATCCCTATTGCACCACCATTTTTGGTAAATCATGATTCAATCCCCATGATTGCACGGTTTCTTGAGCATAAACAGGGTGTTTATGTCAGTGGCGTCATGAAACATCACCCACGTATTGGGGATATTTCATCTCCAACAGATACGACTCAAGGTGATGTACATCATCATTTTTCCTGGTAAAATCCCATGATGGCACAATTTCCTCAGAATACCCTCTGGCTATTTAACATAGCCATGGAAAATGGCTAATTTTGGATGATTTTCCCAGCTAGAAACCTCCATTTATAGTCCATGGCAATGTTAGTCATAACCAAAGGGTAAATCCATAGAAATCCCCCCAGATCCGTTCACTTCCCGCTGGGGCTTCAAACCTCCAGCCACTGCAGCAAGGCACCAGCGCGTTTGGCCGAAGCTTGCTCCTATGCTGGCTGGAAAAATATGTATGGTTTATATCATGGTTTGGGATGATTTTGAATGTTATCAGAATGGTTTGGACTTTAATGGTTCATTACTATTCTACGGCTATTGAAAGTCCTATCGATGACTAGTGACTAGTCGTGTGTTTCGTCTCTTTCGTTTTTCCTAATTATAGTCAGTTCCACTCATGCAACACTACATTGTCCCTGAAATGGTTAGATTTGTAACCCAGGGATCATCAGCATCAGCCCATAGGGTATCATCACTGCAGTGATTCCCTGATCTGTGGAGCTGCGACATGACAGCCGGTTGATCTAAGGGTAGCTGGGGGGAATGCATTCCCTCTACTAGTAGCTCCCCATTTTTCTCTGGATATTTATGTATATTTTTCTATTATCCCCTACTTTGTAGCTGCTTGCTCCAGCACTTAGGGATAGAGCAGCCGTTTCCATGTGAAGAACGCATTCCGAACCACATAGAGACCTTTCAGCATGATCAAACCTGTGTACCAAGATGTGTACTGTCCAACAACAAATGCCAACAATACTGTGATGGTCAATGGTCACATGCTCATGTTTTTTCCAACCAATCATATTGCAATCTATTTATTGTTTGAACATATCATGTGCTCGGGAAACTCTGAGTAGCTCCTTTGGTTCCCCATTTCATAGGGCATATGGATACCCAACGCTCCATAGTTCCCTCCTAACCCCTGGATTTCTGAAGAATGCCTCGGATTCTCGGCCATCTTTTTACGTTCAAACGAAACGCAGACAGGGCCTGAATCAGCTTTGGATCCGCAGCCCCTTGGGGTAACAATATCCAAGCTTGCCTGTGGTGGGTTCAGTTTCAACCCACGTGACAAGATATTAGGATATACATAAACATACACACACACATATATATATATATATCATATTATATATCATATATTATACATTTATATATACATATCATATATATTACATACATGTGTGTGTGTGTGACTGTGTGTATGTAGGATCATCTCAATAGGTCCCGAGTAGGATCCAAGTAGGCTTCGAACTCAAAAAGCCCCTGGTGTTCACCTGGCCACTCTGAGGTTCTCTGAGTTTGGCTCGATCTGGGATCCTGACCCATCACGGTAGCAAACCCTAAACAGGACATGTTAATGGGTAAGTTAAATCCGTTCTTTTAAATTCTCTGTTCTGCTTGTTAAGTCCGTCATGCTATTCCATGCTATTCCTGTTCCATGACCATAAATGGGTTCTATCATGGTAACCAGTAACCATAACAATAATAATGAACCAGTTCATACAACCCAGCAATAGAACCCACTACTATTACTTTCTGGCAACTAAGTCACCAGTTATCTTTCTTGTTTCTGGTTAAATCATGTTAAATCCCTACTGTGGATGGTTGCGAAATCCAAATCACCAGCTGGTAGATGTGCAAAACCCCCTTATAATTATCTCATTCTTCACAGTGTTTCATAGGAATCCCAATAGTTACCAACTGGTTTTGCGGCAGGTCACCCGAAGAATTGCAAGGTGAACACCGGATCACGTCGCCACGCCAGTGCCCTCGGCCCCGACTGCGCCAGCAGCGACTGCGCCACCGCCGTGCCGTTGAGGCCGGGCCGTCGCAGCAAGCGACGCTGGAGGGGCACACCAACCTCCCGCGGCGAAAAAGAACAGGTGGATCGGTGGATGGGATTGGAGTTTGCAAAGTTGGGGAAGTTATAGTTTTTATTTATATGTTTTTTATATGCCTGTAGTACCCTCTGTCTATTGCCTTGAAGGCACTTTTCGCCGTTTTTTTCCAGTTTCGAGAAAATTTGCAAAAATGAAACGGCACTGAAATTCTCTTTCCCATTAAACCCCCATTGATAGTCCCATTGACAGCCATTCATCAGGATCTCCGTCGAAGTTTTCCGCTGAGATGCTGGATAGATCCGCTCGTCGCGGATTTCTGGAGGAAAGTTGATGCCGCAGTTCCCCTTCCTTCGGCACCGGGTGCCGGTGGTTGTTCAACTTGAAACACATGCAGATATGAATGGCTTTACCACATCATCCCCCCAAACAAACAAAAACATTGTGGGCATATAACGTCAGATAAGAAAAATGTTCGTTCTGCTTTGTTTCAGTCTGGTTAAACTAAAGCACCCATCTTTGACTGGCCAGTGAGTCGCCAATTCTCCAATCCTAGTTCAACGATAAAAATGCGAAGCATGTCATAATCAACCAAAGTTCTCGGAAGTGTATTCACGAAGCTTGGGGTACCCTTGAGCTTTTCTGAAAAAACTGGCAATAGACCATCACCCATTTTTAGATGATTATCCCGGATTCATGCTGGTTTATCCCATATCTGCCCATTCAAAGCTGGGATTCTTCAGCCAGCCATGTTAAACTACAGCAAAGGCACCAGGAAAGAAGTGGTAAGAGTAACTTGCAGTTGGGGTGCTGGTTTGGAATCCACAGAACCTTCGTTTTTTTCGGTGTGTGTCGGCTTGTCACTATGCAGCCCAATGGACTGGTTGCTGGTGTTCTTTGGATATGAGATTAAAACCCATCTCTAGATAACTCCATATATTCCTGTTTGACCATCCCCCGATAGCAAAAATTGATGATTTTCCCAGAAAAAAACAGTTGAGAATAGTTGAGATCCAGGTCTACCTGGTGACAAATTATCTAGGTCGCCAGTAGATGGATTGATACAAAGGATCTTTACAGTACAGGAAACCAGTGTTTCTACTTCCAAGTGCATTGGGAGTAGACACAGTAGTTTCCCATCTGTTTTTCGCTGAAATAGATGCCAATATGTGAAGAGAGCCTGATCTTTATTGACAATATCCCCGAGATAGATTGTCCAACATTTGTCAAGCGAATAATCTACACATCCTGAAAGAGCTGCCCCAATATCAGCAGGTCTCTTCAGGCAATCTACACTAACCCGTATGCTGAATAATATTACAGTATATTATATGTGCTAAATATTCCACAATGAAACATTGGTTGTGTATATGTGTATATGTGCACATGTTCCCAAAAACAATTGCTGCACTGAATACTGTTTATTGAATATGATTGACCGATTGACCATTGTCCAATAGAAATATCCCAATGAAAATACCAAATAGAAAACATTCCAGTTGGCCAAAAGAAAAATAAAAGAACATACCCCAATTTATGATAATTTATGCACATATTGGACATTATTGACAATCATCCAGGAGAACTATTCCAAGAGTAACAATAAGTCACTATCACATATCAATTGAAGTTTATGACTATTCAATTTATTGTCCATATTCAATCAGAATAATCAATCATCAACAACAATGTTTGATGTGTTATTCCATTCGCAAGAATGTCGAATACATTCATGTCCAATAGGAATAAGTATACGAAGAAAAGGATCATGATGAAATAACTATGTATCGCAATAATGATCCAATAGAAATAATTACCAGAGGGTAAACACTATTAAACACTATTAGATATTGGATAACTAAGAAAGTGTATCCCAATAACATCCAACTTATATAAATATAAATAATTCTCCCAATGACAATGGACAATGATCCAATAAAAATATGTAGCCACACATCCCAATAGTAGAAACAGTATCCCAATAATGACCCAATAATCATTCCAATAAGTATCCCAATATCTATTGTGTGATCAACTACCCCAATCATAGATATCAATAAGCAACTATCCCAATATCCAGTCACCATTTCTTCATGGTTAAACAGCCCAATATCTTGATTACCATCTGGTAATTTAACATAGCCATAGAAAATCACATTTTCATAGGCAAATCATCATTGCAATAGGTAATCCCAATCAATATCACTCTTACGTTCATGGTTAAAATCCTATCAACAATTACCCCATATTATTTATCCCAATAATTTTTCCAATATCCCCCAACAAAATAGAAAAAATAACATGTCTACCAATCTTTTTGCCAGGGATCAATTCCCACAGCAGCACTGCGCCCAACGCGTGGCTGTCGGGGCGGTCGTACACCAACAAAGGGGCCACCTGGGAAAATCGCGGATGATGACCTCATGGGGGGTTCTGACCATAAAAAATTGCGATTCTATCAACAAAAAATGACATTTCTTGGCACCAAAAATGGAAACTGTCAATGGTTTTTGAATGCAGTTGGGTGGCGTTGTTCTTT
This sequence comes from Symbiodinium sp. clade C Y103, assembly GCA_003297045.1. Lineage (NCBI taxonomy): Eukaryota > Dinophyceae > Suessiales > Symbiodiniaceae > Cladocopium > Cladocopium sp. clade C. The sequence continues at coordinate 239,700 of BGPT01000403.1, forward strand.
TTTTTGAAAGTTGCCAATGGTTTTCCATGGAATTTTGGTGGACTTCTAGACTTCACACATTCCAGACTCTGGGAGGCCAAGTTGGGTATGTCCAAGAATTGTGAATGCGCAAGGTGCAATGTGGTCATTGAGAAAAATGAAGATCCTATATACAGGTTATCATCATCTAACACCTTTTCCATCCTTTTCCATTGAAATTGCTATGTTATGGAATAAGGCCCCCGTGCTGCCGTGCGATTGTCGGTTTACTACTTCAAACTTTGAATCCCAATCATTGAGTGTTGCAATCCAAATGAAAGTTCTACCAATGTCGAAAACCGAACGAGAAGCCGTCCCCAATTTTGGGCTCATCATATCTATATATATATATATATTTGTATTATTCTATATATGACTAGTAGAGGGATGATGAACCCCTAAATGGTTGGTTGCCAGGATGGGTTTTTAATTGGGTTTTGACATATTTTGACATCTCCCACCAGGCGGCATCTCTGAGAGCGCGGTAGCGCACTGCCAGCTTGCGGTAAGGCATGTCCTCTCCCGGACAGCAAGGCTTGCGGAAACAGATCCGTTTGTCTGAAAATTGGGTACCCAAATCCCGCAGTTTCTAGTCATCCCCACTAAAAAACGAAAGATGTCTGGACAAATCATCAACTCATTTGTAAGCAATGATTTGCCTATATACTGTATCTACCCATATTTATCAATATTTACCTAAAATTTAAAGAATTGCGATTTCAGCCGAAGTAAGACCCATCTCCTCGTGACGCCCCGGTATGCCCCGCTCCTCCAACTCCCGGATCACGCCCGGCAGATCGTTCAGCCAGCGCTCCTAAAGGCTCCCACAGGGCGCGCCCCGAAGGCGCCGAAAATCGGTGGCGAGAGAAAGCCATGACGAGTTGGATTTTTTTTGTGACTACCAACACCAGGCAGTGCCTACTAGGGTTTATTGCGAGGATTCCTGTTTCCACAAGGGTTTTCCAACCGTTTATTATTGCGCCTCACCACCATGAGTTGGAAATGCTGTGGAAATATTCATGGAATATGGAAATACTCTCTGGAATATGATTTGGACATATTTTGGATCCATGATTTTTTTGGACATACTATGTGGAGTATTTAATGCAACTATGATTTGGACAGATTTGGTTCAGTCATCTGATTTCCAATACATGGGTGGTAGTATGACGAAGCCAGGGAAGTTTGGGGTGAAAAGCTCTTTTCATAGCTCACATGCCACTGATAGATACGCAGTGAACGGGAAGCGAAGCAAAGATACATATGGGATAAAACTGACGCAGAACCGGTTCACATAGCGGCCCCGTTGGTAGTCGTATGTCCTTTTGAAAACGGGAAATTGGCGGGGAACATCTGTCATCATCTGAATCGCCCGCGCCAAGAGATAGAAATCACAAAGAAAATGCAGATGCAATTAGAAAGCAAGAGAATTTGCGCCAAAAGAGCGAGAGAAATTTGGAAACAGCTCAAAATCTTGTGCTACAGCAGAAACAGTCTATAGCAGCGCATCTATATCTCTATTTCATAGGACTCTTTCTCTCAAGCATCCTTCACAGGACCATCCTTTACTGTACTCAACGGCTAAGCTTCCTCCGGCACGAAGATGGCATAGTCTTCATGGCGCACGTGGCCCGAGAAGGGCGAAAATGAGAAGCGCCACTGGTCCATGATCACAACCTGGTGGTATTTCAACCATGGAAGTTTGGGGATAACATCCGACTGATAAAACATGAGATACTGGGGATATCAACCTGAGCAAATGGTGATGTTGGATCTTGTTCGGTTTGATTTACTCTGAGGATTTTTGACCAACGACCGTTGTAACTTTGAAACTCGGAAAAAAATTGGAAATGACTAGAAATGGGGATGGGACCTCAAGAAAAAATCGGAGGTTTTGATCTTGTTGGGTTCCGGATTTTAAGAGGTTTGATTTCTAAACGGGGTAGCCTCACCTGTTTTCCAATTCCGGTCATGCGGCAGGGATGCAACCGTGGGCCACAGCATCGTAGAACTTCCGGGTTGCACCCCCCTTCCTGGGCTGACGATTTTTGCTGCCAAGACAGAAATGCCAAAAATCACATTCTTAGTACTTAGTAAGTGAAAACTATACGAGATGATCCTATATTCGAGGTTACCCAAAGGCGATGACAAGATGGCCACCCTTTCTCGCCATGTTGTTTTCTTTCTGGAGGTCTGCTCTATGGAGAGTATGATGGGTATACTAGACTTACTGTTCTGCGGACACGTTCAAGAGATCTTGTAATTTTTGGCGATAAAGGGTGAAAAACACCAGGTCTATGAGGATGGCTTGACAAGTTGCGTAAAAAGACATGGCCAATTCAACAACAACAACAACAACAACAACAAACAACCAACAACCAACAACCAACAACCAACAACCAACAACCAACAACCAACAACCAACAACCAACAACCAAAAACCAACAACCAACAACCAACAACCAACAAACAACAAACAACAAACAACAAACAACAACCAACAAAGAACAAACAACAAAGAACAAACAACAAACAAAACAACCAAACAACCAAACAACACAACCAAACAACCAAACAACCAAACAACCAAACAACCAAACAACCAAACAACCAAACAACCAAACAACCAAACAACCAAACAACCAAACAACAAACAACAAACAACAACAAACAACAAACAACAAACAACAAACAACAAACAACAACCAACAACCAACAACCAACAACCAACAACCAACAACCAACAACCAACAACCAACAACCAACAACCAACAACCACAACAACAACAACAACAGCAACAAGAACCACAAGCACAACCACAACCACAACCGCAACCGGAGCCAACTTCAAAATACTATATACCATGCAGATGGTAGGTTCCAGCAATTCTCCCAAACTACCAAAGGAGGGATGCTATAGATGATATATGTGCTGGACCCCAGGCGGATACAATCAATAATCCCATCCCCCATTCATATTAAACACCCCTTAGGAACCAAGGCGCATGTAGGGGATAAGAACATAGTTGGATATATTTGGCATCATAGAATAGGGGTGTAAGTAATACAATCGAGGGATGGGATTATTTCACACACCTGACATGGTGACCCGGAGATATCGCCATTCGAAAAAATTGTGGGTTTCCTACATTCTTGATCCCAATTATATAAATTGGCAAATCCAAAGCCGGGTTTACCATACTTGGTTTGCTGTTCTGAAGCTTCAAACACGCCTTCAACCAGAAATGGCCAACATTAGATACCCTGCAAACAAACACAATAAAGTCTTTATTGCCCTCTAAATCCAGCTTGAATTGGCCACTGCTCTACCGAACGATTGTCGGCCCAGAAATTCACTGTTTGTTTGGCTCAATATATGCCCCCAAATCTTTTGAAGTTATTGTCCAGTCACTCAATGGGACATAGTTTTGTCTGAAAATTGATAGCTACCTGGGCTTTTCAATGGTACACCCGGTCACCCAACCATAAAAATTATAGCTCACTATGGTTGGTTTCATTTCCCAATATCTGGGGCTACATTCCGAGAGTTACAACCCTAATTGTAACCCTAGTGTTTCGGTCTGACCAGAGCTATGCAATTATTCTATTATGGATGTACATTCATTACAGTATCTCCATCATTGAATTTCATATAGTATATAGAACCATTATCCATAGTGGTCGGTCAATCTCATTAAAGCTTATCTCCAGCATCATAGTATCATTATCTCTTGGTCATCAATGAATATGAATTAAGATCATTCTGGCTTTTACCCTACAAATTCCTATTGCCATGTACATATTCCACTAATCTCCATGCACTATATAGCAATGTTATAGCAATATCACATATCACATATCCATACATATCCCCTATAAATGCAGGTTTTTATGTGGATAATCCCCTACAAATCGAGGATTTTGCGGCAAGCCATCATCATACCATTGATACCATTGATGCTTGCTATGCCCCCCAATTGGTTCACCACCGCTTCTGCTGCGAAGAACCGTCCCGCGATGGCGAAGCAAAAGCGCGAGCTGCGGAAGCCGCGCAGCAACGCGTCGCCTGCGCTAGCAGCGAACGTGGGGAGGTGTTGTTGTTCTACCCCAAGGGTTTCAGATTTTAGGGATATCATGGGGATTTAATAGGATGAATTAATGCCAATGGGATTTAATGGTGATTTGTTGAGGGATTTTCAGGTTAATCCCTTCCCCCAAGAAATAGAATTTAGTTAATGGAATTTAAATGTGATACAAATATCCCCCTAACATAAAACACCCCCATCCAATGGTCCCAGTCATACATGCTTCCTCCACCATGGTTTATGGCGGGTGTTTTGTATGAAAGGTGGATCTGGCAGGAAACTATCGTTCTCCCAGTCAATGATGGTGGCTTCCTCCAAATTTTCCCTTCAACCTAGGATAGATGGAGAATCTTGTTTCAGCAGGAAATGAAATACTGCAGCCCTACCAATCGCAAAACATGTTGCATGACAAAAGGGGAAAAAAAAGAATATCAAGCCATTCCTCTTACCAAACCAAGGGTTTACCCAGTTGACAGCGGGGTTGATGATGGTTAACAGCATAGCGAATCCCTCGACAAGGCCTCACTAAAAACCACGGCCAAAAACATGAACTGGTGAATCACCCCACAGGTGCATTCAATTCATCCGCTTTATGTTTTTCATTCAACTTATGTGCAAGTATAACTACAACAGTTGATTTCTACCATCTTTCTTGCGGAAAAGCTATATCAAAAGCCCCAATTTCTCCTAGATTCGACACCCCAAAACCGTTAAAATCCCATGATGTCCATGGCGACCGCCCGGTGACTTTCCGCCGAGAAGCTCTCAACAAAGCTATCGCCCACCCAGACACGCTGAGGGTAGCGCGAGACGCCGGGGATCTTCAGGGCCTGGCTCAATGCGGGACTTAGCTTCTGGTAATCAAACATAATTTGGGACACCCAATGCCATAAACAACTACCATTTTTTGAGGAGGCCATGCTCAAACAACCGGCCAACCATTGGCTGAGCTAATTGCTGGAAGAGATGTGGAAAAACGCTGCAGTCAAACCTGAATGTCAGCTGAGATGTTGCCAAGAATCTGGTGCCTAGCTGCCCAACCATTCCCTCCATGCGTTCATGGGATTCCCCCAGTTAAATCCAGGACGTTGATAATGTCTGGCTGTATAACCGACCCAAGAGTTCAGTACTGGTATAGATCAAACAAGATTGGGACCCACAATTTGGGTGCCTGATGGTCCCTGTAAGCCTTTTAATTTCTTTAATTGCTACATCAACCATCTCACTCTTGATAATCTTTGGCATAATATGGACCACTGGGACAGTTGTAAATCAAATTGTTATTCGCCCATCTCAAGAATCGGATTCTGATCCACTTATTGGTGTCCCAACCCATGACCATTCTGTGGGCGCACACCTAAAACTTGGGCCATTTTGGGTAGTAAACTGGTCGTTTGAAATTTTTGGGCAATCCCCCCAAGACGAAATCCCCTTTCCCATCACACTTCACAATACACAAGCTTGTCTTTTCTGGGATTGAGTGGGGTGCCCTGGAAATTAACCAAGCTGGTGAAATGATCAAATTGCGGATTTCGGCCGTGTCCGAACCAATTAGGGGACGGTTCCCGAAGCATAAACCACCACTGCTCCTGGGGCCTTCACTTTGGCAAATTTGCATCTATGTTGACCTTCATTTAAGCCACTTCAGTGAACCGCAAAAAGTGTGCTTCTGAAGCTGGGTAGTTAAGCACTTTAGATTAGGGTCGTTCATGGCCAACCACTCCAGCCATTGCAGCCTACCCAACCAGAGGTTTTCCCAATCGATTGTCATCCTACTCTTGAGGATAATGTGAACCATTCTCATGACAAGTCAATACAAGTTATCGATATAGAGATTTCTAGGGAGTTCACCACCATTGATGGTAGTTCTCTATCTCTAAATCCCTTTTTTTCTATCCCAAGAATGTCCATCTTTCCAACCTCCCACATGGTCCCTTTGTGCCACGGAAACCCCACGGGGCGGTCCAACCGGGCCCAACCAACCTGCGTTCGCAGCTCCCTGGAGCGGTCATCTTGGTAAATGCCCGAGAACCTGTCGGCGACCCAGAAACCCCATGGGCAATATGGAATGACTGGGGGCTGAAAAACCTGAGAAAAATGCAGGAAAACTATGGTTCCTCAAATCCCACCGTATCCCATTTAGGGAACCCTTGTCAGGGTGCACCTTTCTTCCAGGCCATTTCCGTGCCAAGGTGCTGGTGATAGAACAAATACTTCCTGCGTGTCCACGCCTTGGAGGGATAGAGAGGCGTGCCAGGGGATGCTCTTGTGGAATGTTGGCGGTAATTATGCCAGGCTTGTGTGGTTATATACAATATGTAACCCTTTTGATAGTTATTTATATGATTTTACATGTTACTCTGTTGCTTATTCGTTTTGTTTGATTTAGTTTTCAGCCATTCACCATTGGTTTTGTTTGCTTCTGAAGTCCAAATAGACCCTCCGTTGCCACCAAGGGACAGTAAAGGAGGCGAAGGACTCTTGCGCGCTGTCTGCGAAAGGAAAACTCTGTACCTCGATTAGTTTGAGAGGCCCCAACCATGTCATGCCCTGGGAAAAGGTTATCAATAGTTGCCTCAACCATGTCATCGCTATGCTACTTAAAAAAAAAAAAAAAAAAACAACATTACCCACCACAACTGTGATAAATGTCGATGATGTCTTTCAATTGTTTTCCTTTCATGTTGAAACGGGATCTTTCATTGCTCTTCGATGACACGGGAAACCTTAAATGCCAATTTATGATTCCGCCATGGCGCAAAGGGTACCGGCATGGAGCAGCGCCAAGCACGCTTCCTACACCGCTGCAACCAGCTTGGTTTAAGGGAAAATCTACAGGACACCTGCTGGTGTTGCCCATGAAATATATGAAATATATTGAAATGTGATAAAAGCTAGTCGTAGATTTTCCCTTAAACAAATCCAAAGATTGAACCAGCTGAAAGAACTGGTGATTTACCCTATTTACCCTGTGATCTTTTTGAATTTGAAATGATGTCGGATATGTTCTGCAACGAAAAATTTGATTGTGCCCCTGAAATCATTTTGTTTCTCTGAGGGGTGCGTTTTTCCAGTCACGCATCGTTTTTTCCCCAAAATTGATTGGGGGGTCTGGTTTAAGTTGTGCCACCTGCAATACCCATCAGTGGCACAAACCAGACAGGCAAAAGATTACCTCGGGGATACTGTATTTTACTGATACTATGCACATTAGATATGATGTACATACTGTGTTAGATATGGCATAATGTATATATATATATGTATAAAATGTATATATATATGTATATAACTTTACTAGCATAATAATATGTATATTATACAGCGTATATTATACATGTTGACTAACCTTGCTCGGCCTGGTATTCCCAGCTCCTCCTGGTGCCATTCAGCACGAAGATCGACTCACCCGGCACTGGATGAGCTTCCAGCGATCGGAGAGGGAAGAGTTCCATGGCACCCACCGACATGAAGTGCAGATAATTCCTCCATGGCAGCCATGGCTGGTAAATGGTGTGAATATGTATAAAAATGAAGCTAGAAATGGTGATTGAACATGATTTAACCATCAAAAATGATGGCTTAACTGCTTAAACATGATTGAACCATCAAACATGATGATTTAACAGTCGAAGATGGTGAATTCACGGGATGTCTCCAGAAACAGTTGTACAATGGGAATATAGTGGGAATATACTAGAGGAGTTCATGTGATATATATATATATATTATATTCCCTAGTTCCTTAGCGAATCGTTGATTTATAACTATGTACTGGCTAGCGGCTAGCGGTTGAGTTTGTGATACTGGATGATACACATGTCGAGCTAGCTACTGGGAAGGTCTGGGGGTTGTAACCCAACTTACAACTGCAGGGCACCACATTGTGGGATGTTAATCCCAGTTAGTATGTGGCTAATAAGCCATAAACCACTGGGGAAATCCCGTACTGTACATATCATACATGACCGGGTTATGGTTGTTACATATATGAGCCGCTTACTTTTTGCTGGGATGCATACCCAACTGCGGATTCGATCCGGGATGGCTCCGTGCTCAGTTCGCCTAAGGAGGTAATAGTTGGAAAATTAGGTGCCTACAAAATCAGGTGTGCATGTGAAATAGATAGGGATGTGAATCACTAGACCTGCACCAAATTAAATTGGTGGATTGGGGATTGCTTATTATATAATTGTTACCCGCAGGCGGATGAGTGATATGACAGAAGTATGATGGAAAATAATAGCTTGCCAACTGATTTTCAGGTGCATAAGAATTTCCCAGGACATCGGGCAAAATAATTACATCTGACTGTATCATGATGGGTGCTTTGTGGCTTGGCAAACAGCATGGAAAAGCTTGGAAGCATCCCCATGACCTCCATATGCTGGACTATTCCAACCGGTCTGCCGGGCCAAAACAATGGTCTACCAACACAAAATGCTCTGTTAGGGTTGTGATGTCAAACCCAAATAAGTTGATTGCAGTAATTGGAGAGGGTATACTTCTGCCTAGCCCCAGGGCTTGACATTCCTCTGCTAACTATGCCAACCATTCCAACATATTCCAACCATTCCACCAGGTCGCAGCGAACGAATCTCTTCCGCCAAGTCTGGGGCGTGCTTTTCGATGAGCCGTTCTGGGTCGTTGGCCGACATCATCCAGAAATGGTCCGCACCCTGCTTTGCTCGAATATGTGGTTTCTCGAACCTCGAGATGGAGGGCCATGGTGAAAACGGGGCAAAGGCGTGGACACAACAAATGGTTTGACCATGTTTGGCCTGTTGGTTTAAGACTACCAACAACATCAATAAATCAATCACACCAAAAAAAAAACACCTCCAGTTTCGTGGGGAGTGAATCATTTTGGGTCACCCCCATCAACTTGGCCCTACCAGTCCACATGCGCGGCACGGGCAATATTTGCATTTGATGCTTCCATTAGAAAATGGCGGGCATCCACGGCCCTGTTTGATTAGCAAAGGACAAGTGGCGCCAGTCTTGAAGCCCAGGTTTTGAAATGGCAGACCGCATGCAGCTATGAATTTCGACTGTTCTTGACTGGTTCCTGACTGAACTGGTGCTTTGAAATTCCAAAATGCATCAACATGTATCAACCATCATCCCAGAAACCAGTGGGGGCACCCAACTTGGCACCTTTCTGATCTCCTGTGAGGTCCCAGAACAGTTCGGTTATGTTTGGCTTTCATGGGCATCATTCACAACTGGTGGGTGTTTTCAACCCCACTGAAAAGTATCCGTCACTGGGGATCATCACCCATCATCATCCCAGGTAAGTAGGAAAATCAAAATAAACCAGAATAAATTGTGATTTATGTTGGTCTTTTTTCCCGTTGTTGCTTGGTTTAGTCCCACTTCTGGCTGGTGCATTGCCACCCAGTTTTCTCAATTTGTTTATAAACCAATCCAAGATAGATACAACTCCACAAGCCAGAGGGAGCCTGGTTGTACACTAAGTTAGCTATGAGATGGTTGGATCGCTGATGCTGATGTCGATGCTGATAGCAAAAATAACCCGAGGGGGGACTGAGTCCCACCAAAACTGCGGGGGTACTGTGAAGCTTCACGTGATTGTGTTGGTGAAATCACCCATTTTTACTGGTGAAATTCCGATTCTTGATGGTTAAGTCACCATTTTCTGTGTTTAAAGCACCATGTTTGCTAGTTAAATCACAATTTTTGCTGGTGAAATCCCCCATTTTGGTTGTTTTTTTTTCTCCAAGCAACAGCGCCTCGATGGCCCCCCAAAGGTGCACCTGGTACTGTCGCGCGCTGCAGGGCCCAGGGCCCTCCTCAAGGTAGACCGGCTCCACGTCCGTCCTGGGCCACGGCGCCCCATGGCGGAATCGGTGAAGTGGAGTTTGACCCATGAAAAGTTGCTTTTTTTCTTTCAAAAAGATGCTTATATTCATATATATATATATATATTCATATATATATATATATATTCATATATATATATATTCATATATATATATATATATTTATATATTTATTTATATTTACATATATATATATATTTACATATATATTTATTTATATTTACATATATATATATATATATATCTGTGTGTGTGTGTCTATGTTTTTTGATGATTTAACATAGCTTAGCCTAGATTAACATTGCTTAACATGCCTTAATATGGCTTAAGTCATAGATGTCAGGGTAAGATGGAAACATGGAAGTTGACAAATCTGGAGAAAAACAAATTGAATATCACCAATCAATACCGAAGATTGAACCAAAATCGGGATCATTGACAATTCGAATCATAGTACAGTCATGGGATGTCCCCACTTGTTGACAGGTAATGTTCAACTTATACTATTGGTGCGCATCCTGTTTTCCCCCAGATTCATAAACCTTGACTCTTCATTGGAGTCCCCCCAAAAACATGTGCGACTCTCTGGTTATTCAACATAGCCATGGAAAATGACCCATTGATAGATGGTTTATGTTGATTTTCCTATTAAAAATGGTGGTTCTCCATGGCTATGTCAAATAACCAGAGGATAATATCCTATTCAAATGTGTACCATCCCTATGAAAAAACTGGAGCCAAGGCTCGGCACGATGAAGACCTCGGCATTCTTCGGGTCCCAGGTCCGCCAGGGATGTGTCATCATCATCCGCACGAAGTACTTGGAGGCCGAGAACTCATGCCTTGGCAGGTGGAAAGCCTCGAGTTTTCAACCACTGGGCCCATGAAGATTAGTGCGTATATATATATATGTGTGTGTGTGTGTGCTTATATATATATATATATGTATATATGCATTTAATATATATATATATATATGAAATTATGCATGTATATATATATATATACATGAAAGTCCGGATAAGCCAACTATAGACAGGATGGCTCACCTGAACGAGAAGATGGAGAAACTATTTGCTTGGTCTCGACACACTATGACTCACTCATCGCGAGTATCACATACGATGCAAAATAAATGTCAATCCCTGGTAGTTGCCCTTTTGACACGTTTATGGCAAGAAACATCAAGAAACATCAAGAAACATCAAGAAACATCAAGAAACATCAAGAAACATCAAGAAACATCAAGAAACATCAAGAAACATCAAGAATCACTCAACTAGTCAAGCTGTACCTAGTCTATACATGTCTATACAAGGAAGAGAATTGGCACCTTTTACGTCAACATTGGATTCATGAACCTTGGCTGATATATTGGGTTGGCTACTAAGTTACTAAGATATGGTACCCCAAGATGGGGTTATATCCCAACTCATGGGGTCTCATAACCATGGCTATTCCCATTTATAACCTCAACTGCACCCCGAGCAGAAGCTACAATTTTCCAACTTCATATAATCCCACATTTGTGTTTTTAAGACCCCCTTCTTTCTTCCACCAACGTTTTTGGCTTCAGCCCAAGCGGTTCGCCCTACCAAGCTGCACCGTGCCACGAGATGAGTTGTATCCTGGAGGGGTCCAACTCATGCCCTGGTGGTTGGTGAAGATCTTCCCAAATGTGTGCATCTTTTGCGGGGAAGCCACATGGCAGTGGAAAGTGGATGGTTTGCATGATGCAGCATCAATGATGCATGTCTATTCGAAAAAATGGGGGAAGTTGTTCGTGTTAGAGTCTATCCCATCATCTTTCGGTCGTTCGCTTTGGGGAAGTTAATGATTCTCGAGGTGATTTGAAGGCCGTTGGCAGCAGTTCCATGTCAGAGTTCAGAGAGTAAGTCTAGGTAAGAGGTTGTAATAGGCTTGGAATGGGAAATCACCCGTTCTGACTGTAATGGCAACCCACCTCTCCAGTCATACCTAGTATTACCTAGTACATCCTACAAGCGTTAGTAGCATTTCCCACATCTTCCATTCTTCTTGTGGATGTGTGCCATGGTCAAAACCTGTACTGGTGTACTGGCTCGGACTAGCCATCCCAGTTTTGCTCTCGTTTGCTCAGACTTGACCAAAACTGTAGCCTTTACTTTGCTCTATCCATCGCCATGCCTCTGTAAAACCGATTTCACCCAAGAAGAGATGGCTTTGATGCGCAAGACTCATCAAATCAGCTGCTTCGAGCATCTCAAATCAAAGGAGGGCATAGACCAGCGCCGTCCCTCTTCAGCGCCCCGTTCTTTGGCTGCCATGCCTTGGATCATGAGCCTATCCCAATAGGTGGATCATAATCAAAAGCATTCCCCTGTTCATCCCGGGAATGGGAAGGGGTGAGGATCATGGCACCAATGCTTTCCCAGCTTCGATCGGCCGAAGCTGGTAAACGTTCAAACCATTTCAAACCCAACACAGCAGCACGACATCTTTGATATTCTATCACCCCCCCCATTCTCCAATGTTGTTGATTCTTCTCTTTTTCCCATATTTCAGCTTTTTCGCCCCAATCAATCTCCCCATTTCGGCGAGGCACACTCCACCATAAGTCCTCAGGCTGCGGGCTCCCAGCTGTGCCCGTGGCCGGGGCACGGAGACATGGGATATGACCAACTCATTAGCTCCAGAAATGTATGACTTTAATAAATGAGGAATTGACCACCAAAAATGGGAGACTTGACTATAAATGCGGATTCAACCACTCATCCATCAAAATATGCGGATATGAAGAAATGAAGACTTGGTTGAAATTGTTGTGATTCATGGCAAATCCTATAGTCATGGCTTTTAAATATAGGCAGCACGACTCACAATGGGATTATGCAGCTGCTTGGGTGATTGTCTTGCAACTGGAAACTGCAGCTGGCACTCCTCTACAAAGCGGTTGCAACTAGCCTTTGGGCTGCCGACTACTTGCAGGCTTCCGATGCTCACGGTTCAAGCTCTGCCCGGGTCTCTAAAAAGCACACCATCAAACCTTGCCTTGAATGTTGGGTATATCATGGTATATCTAATAAATACATTAGAACTCACGTTAAAGGACAACTCGCCAGCCCTGAGGTAATTTATGCATTTACTATCCAGTGCCAGGTCCTCTATCTATTGTTGGTTGCAGCCCAGCTATATTCTGTTGTATTGGTTCAACGTACTTCACATCCAAATTTGCTGCTCAACCTCTGCAGCACCAAGCAGCCAACTAACAACGCAGGGTCGTCGTACATGTAGAAGGGCACTGGTTCCAGCATGGCTTGCACAGTGGACAGCATTGCTTCTGACCCCCCAGTTGCGCTTGATGCGCTTGCCACGCCCTATTTTGTATGACGATATTTGTACGGTAGGCTAATGAGATCTCAAAAAGGAATGCCAAGAATGGGCACGTGACCGACACCAGTAGCTGGGCAGGCCACACGACTTGGAAAATCACAAAATCGCCAGCAACTGATCCTACAGCCATGCGTCAAGCATGTGAATATCGCCAAAATAATCTATTTTGCCCATACCTGCGTGTGAAAATGAGCTTGCTCCATACTTTCCGTGATTTGTCCAATAAAGATGGGACATGTTACCAATAGCTTCTGGGTAAACCATGGGCAACGGCTCTAGTAGGTGATTCATAATCTCATACACAGCTGGGGATTGCCCCATGTATAAGATTGTATATGTGTGTGTGTGTGTGTCTGGGGGGGATACATTGTACCCAGCATAAGTGTATAACACAACAGACCAACTGGACCTAACTGGCACGCGAATCGATGTAAACCTTGGTATCACCCTACTTACGTGGGGAGTATATTCCGATGTAACTGGGGCATACCCGATGTATACATGCACAATGTGCATAACTGGGTTATAGTATGTTATTAAGCACCTCCTAACTTTACATTAGTATTCATTCATGTTCATTCTATAGCTTCCATGGAATAACAACTCCCATGATCAGCACAAACTGCCTGGGTTGTTGGAATAAGAACTTACGAAGTTCCATGATTTCTGCCAGATCTTTGCTGTTGTTTTCCATGACTTTGATGCCGTCGTGCGGGCAAAAGCTGGGCAGCCAAGCACGATGGCCAGAAATCCATGCCGAATCCCACAGAAATTGGGATTCAAGCAGCAAAAACCTGCAAAAATCATTGCAACGATGGGGTTTGCCATGGAATTATGAGTTCGTTTTCGTTAACATGAGTTCACTAGCTGGGAACTGGGTCATGACCCATTACATCCCATCAGATGCCCAGGTGCAATCACCCGTTTACAACTCGGCCCAAATTCCAGGGTCCCAACTCCCCGATCGATTCGGATCGATCCTTGCGCTGTCGCCTTTGGCGCTTCTCCATGGACTCCTTCTCCTTCTGCTCCCCCAAGGCGTTCAACGCCCTGGGCCGCAAAGGGGCCACGAGGTGCCGCGGTGCGTGCGATGGAGGGAAGGAAACAAAAGGATCCAGAAAGGGAGGTTTAAACATCAAAAATGCATAAAACATCAAAAATGCAAAAAAATGCGGCTTTGATCGGAGATTTGAGATGATTCAAATATCAACCAATTACGGATTCGACCAGTCGACCCGAAAAAAAACTGAATTGAACCAGATTTGACCATCGAAAAGTGTGAGTGGATTGTCAACACAGGGAACTAAACCATGGGGGAACTAAACGCTGGCAAGCGTCTTCATGGGGGAAGACCTTGTGCAACCGAAGAAGCACGTAACCACCATTTGTGCAAAACTCATGACCTTGGATGTAACCAACATGATAAGTTGATTCACATACTATGCACTTGCATATTTTTGTGGCAATATATCCAACACATCTGCATGTATATAACATGTATTGTTTGCCTTCGTTGGGATGATTTCCCATGATTTCCCCTGACCACTGCATGTACAGTAGCCTCCCCACCACTAGACCATCCTGTCTGTCTGTTTAAGTCCAATCAGTCTAGGTTACAAACAAAATATGGTTGCCATGGCTACTGCCCATTGATAGGCTTACTCTTGGCATGCTTGTTTGCCTGATGGTGAGATTAAGTTATACCTCATTTGCCTCTTAACCACCTCGCTAATTTTATGTCATATAATTCACTTCGTTTCTGGCCAGGAATTCAGGATTTCACCCTCCGATCTGGGCAAACTGGAATACCTAGGTGAAAAAATAAGCCCATTTTGGGGTGGTTACCCTAATCCCTTCCCCCTGAAGTTACTACTAGTCTGGCTGGGGGATTGGATCTATTCGTTATTGGGATGAAGTGTGCAATAATTCGCTCATAATCAGCACGCATCACTTATACGTATAATAAATGATGATCACAATTGATTGTTGGGGGACAGAGCGGGCAAGTATCACCATTTGATTCCTTCTTTATTGCTGTCATCAGGACCATATCTCTCTATAGTTAATAGAACTGGAATTTGCCCCAAGTCACCGTCCATATAAAATGTTCCATAATAAGTGTTTAATATATGTGGATAGTATATGGATTTGATCATTGGTTCCATATATCATATATCGCTAATATTCCATATTTTCCATATTGGTCCAAATATCATTATTTCCATACATAGCTATAGTCTACATCATATTCCATCAATATATGAGTCATGTACATATAATTTCCCACATGTTTTTCCCATATGTGCCCGATAATAATGACATGGCTATGCATTCAAATTGCAAATGTAATGTTCCATTATACCTCAATTCCAATTTTCTTATGTTCCAATGTTCCATTATTTCCCAGATATCCTCCATACTAGTCCTAATATATGGCGATTTTGAGGGATGGTTCATGACATTGGGTTTACCACATTAATCCTTGATCACAAAATATTCTAACAATCCAGACATCACGAATAATCCATATATATTTTCCATACAGTAGTACCCCCGGATTCACCATCCAGGATGACCCAGGATACACGAGCCAAGGGCATCCCGGGCCGCCCGGACTCGGGTTCCGCGATGGCCGAGCCCGCTTGTAGTGCCTGGTGGGCTCACACCAAGTGGAAGTTTCCACACCGGCAGGGATTCAGGCACCAACAATTGATGATGTGAGGGGAAAAATTTGCGAAACCATGTGGGAAATGATGGTCAGCAGGAAAAAAATATGTGCGAAAAAAGATAATTCAAGACTTAACCAAGAGAAAGAAGTGAAATGTAATTAGGGCCATTCTTTTCTCATTGGCATGATTGTAGGCCTGAAAAAAAATTGACAGTGGGTCAAAAACTCCTTACACCAGGCCTTGTCGGGCGCGGAGAGCAGCTCCTACCGCATGGGCCATGGCCAACCCATCCCTGGGAAATCCCGAGCAATGAAGGCACTAAATACTAAATGGAATGGGATGATTTTATATATTATTCTATATTATCTGGTACCTTCATGATTGTATTTGGCACATATATGTGCATTTACTAAACGGAATGGTTATATAAATGGCGATGAAATTGCTGTTTGTCTTTAAGGGATCAGTGCGTTATATGCACACAGTTGTACGTACAATAGCGCATAATTGCCTCCAAAGCCACGATATTGGGGGGAGAACCCAGGCTGCCATTTACATGTATGTATATATAGATATATATGTGATATCATCACAATTTAATATCATAATATATTACACCATCGAACGAGGGCCTTGCAGGTTCTAATGCTAATTATACTAATTGATGTTGAAAATCCCGGAGGAAACAGACCTCCGTGGTCAACGGCAGCCGGTGCGGAAGCGCGGAATAGGAACCGGAAGAACCTGCCCCGCAGGCACATAGAATTGGATGGGGATATGTAAACAGTTGTAAACATGAATATTAATTACATGAATACTCCATAGAATCATCATGGAACACCCATACACTATGCAGTAGAATGGTTTCCTTTGTACAAGAAATGGAAGTAGCTTGCCCTGGCAGTTAATATGATTTGTGGCCAAAGTGTCAAGCGTAGTAATAATAACTACCCCCAAGAGATTTCAAAAGCACCACAAAAAAAAAAAAGTGCAAAAAGGGGTATCGGACAACAATGACTTTTGGGTTCCAAAGCAATGTTCAATTTCAAGGGGGTGCTCTTGTATAAGAACATATAAGAACCATTATATCACTTCATATGATTTCATATGGCTCTCCCTGTCTAGAACAAAACCTCAATCCTGCAATAGATAGCACATGGATTGGGATCATGCCCAATGGTTTGTCATCCAAGAGCAGGCAAGAAATCAGAAACATTCAGAAAAAAATCGAATCACATCGAAATACACTCAAAAAACAGCAAAATCCGTCTTACTTCAAAATTGTCTTTAGGATTCTTTTAGATCTTGGATGACTTTAGATACCCTCAAAGACTTGGTGATGCCCTGCCTGCGATGCGTACCGAGCCTCTTGGGCCCCACCATTCCTGCTGAAAGACCTAGGCCAAGCGAGGAAGCAAACAGACCCATTCCTGTCCGGTGATAGTTCAAATACTTTCAGTATCCTTCAGTATGCTCTAAATGTCGAATGATTTTCATGAGCTGCCCCTTACCAACCTCAGTGGCGAGATCCCGAAATTCACAAACAGCGGTCAACCAATATGGTACTGTAAGTGGGAGGTGTAAGTGCCCACGCTGGGTGATGGGGCCCCTTCAGATCTGGATATTCATGGGACATGGGCATAGGCATGGGTCAAAACATGTCAAAACATGTCAAAACATGTCAAAACCTTGTACCCCAGGTGAACACCAACGTAATTAGCTAGTAAGTGGATGCTCATTCCCCCTAAAATACATTATGATGGTTTGATCCATCCCCATCACATCTAGTTGACTTCAGGGATTCCTCTCCAGCCACGGGTCTCCTCACCCTTTTTCGCATGCGAAGGAAGCGCTTGCGGGTGCGAGGGCGACGCGGAACCTGATGGGGAGCCAAGGGAATCCAAGGCCTTCTACCCTTCTTTGGCAGCACCTAACGTCATGGACCTCGAAAATGCATGAAGTTCCGGATGACGTGCTTTCTAGGAAACAATTCGTGCCCTTGCATCAGTCACTAAGTGGGAGCACGTGCTACCACCCACTGTGAAGGATCAAAATGCACACTTCCCGAACTCACCACTATCTGCGTAAGAACCATGATCAATGACCTGACACAAGCAACTTTTTGGACACTGATTCTTCGTGATTCCCCCCCATTGACTCCCCCTTACTCAGAAAATCCCCATCCATTGAGCTCCGAAACGGGAACATGGCGGTAGAACTCTTCCTCCTGGCTCTCTCAGGACTGATGGACCATGATGGAATGTCGCAGGTGGGCATACGATGGTATATATTACATTTGAACTGACAAATATAGTGGTTGTATGTGGTTCTGATATCTATATTTCTCAATAGTGAATCAATAGTTGTTCGTACATAATCATACACATACGCTGCGGTCAAAATCACTTGTTTCCGCCTGGTGCAAACACATAGAAGTTGTAATTTTGTTGTTCAGAAACATCCCATCAATATCAAATTTGTCAAAGATAGAATGGGCCCTGCACCGCATTCTCCTCCGCCACTCCACCGTCCTCCTCGTCTCGGAAGACGTAGTCCACGCAGGCCGCCACCTTAAAGATATAACGGGGAGAGAATGCACTAAAGAATGGGCTTAACCTCCAGCAATCAAACAGAGTTGTGGAAAATGGTGAATTTATCATCATTTGTAGATGTTTTACCGAAACAATGTGATTTCCACAACAATTGCCAGAGGGTATATCTTGTCTGTCACCAACATCTAAGTAGGGTATATCTTGTGTATAGTTGGGGTGATACTGGGTCACTCTTCGTGGCTCCTTGGCTCCCCATTGAAAAACGGGAATATGGATACCCCTCGCTCCGAACCGCTCCCGCGTAACCACTGGATGGTTAAAACTGTGGTAAAAAGTCATTATTAAAAGGATATCCAATATTAATCCATAGTTAAAATATTAATCCAATATTAGCGGATACTGGATGAAGCCCAATATTCCACAGTTATTAAAAAGTAATTAGTAAAGTTTTAACTGTGGTGAATATTGGGCTTCATGGATTCATGGCTAAACCCGCCGTATCCCGCCGTGCTTTTTCAATGAACATCGTCAGCCCGAATGGGTCCAGATGGTGGATCTTATCATTGGGACCATGGTTTACCAACATTCCAACCTCTAGTTGTCATGCCACTTTGCGTCCACCTATTGCTTGTTTGAGGGATGCAATCGAGGGATGCAATACCGACCAGCCGGGATGCAAATCCTCAACCTGGGGCCTTTCTTAGAATCAGAGAAGTCAGAAGGTCTGAAATAAATCCTGAAATTTTGCAGTTCCCCAGGTGTGTGATCTCCCACCACCTTGAGCTTCCCACGACATCTGCTGGCTCCACACCGGCACGCTGCCACCCCGAGACTGCTTTGGCTGTGCCATATTCTTGCACCTGCATCACGGATCCGTTGAAGTGATTGACGGAAGTTTTTCAATTTTCGTGGGGATACCTTCAATGGTACTGGTAAAACCATGTTAAACCATGTCAATGGGATATACTATATTTTTATATGTATATATGTGTATATATATATATATCATTTATCTGTGTGTGTGTGATTGTGTGTGTGATATTTAGCTGCGAAAATAATCAAGAAATAAACACGGCAACGGGATGCCTTCGTTTTAGACAAATGGAAAAATCCTCGATGCGTTCAATGGCTGGTCGTCCATTGACAGATTCGTCAAATTAGGTGGGTTCGTGGAATTCGTTCCCTTCAACCTACTCGATCAATTCTGCACATACGGGCTGCTCCCTGGGACTAGTCATCTATGAATTCATACTTTCAGATTGCTCATCATAGTGTGGAGGTGGCTTCAATTTTCGCGTCATTTTTCTAAGCATAGTTGGAATGGAACGTCCACCTTTTCTGTTTTCCGGTGGAACGTCCACCTTTTCTGTTTTCCGGATCATTTTTCGTTTTGACATTCGAGCTTAGCTCCGTGACCTTTTCAGGAATCACCAGAGGTTTATGGGTCACCAAGCTGGTTGTGTTCGACCGTCATTTCGACGATCTCTACGCAGCATAGCACGCAATGGCAAGCAATTCAGCAGAAGATAAGTCTAAAGCATCTGAAAACTGGTTCATGTCTCCATTCTTGCTGGTGATATCCCATGATACCCCGTGCTCCACTCACATATCTCACATCGTTGGCTCATGAACTAAGGTGAACCATCTCAAATCACGATGCCACCACCCACAAGGGTATAATTCAGAAGAACTCCCACCCCACACGGAACCTGATCTGTTGGGCAATGAAGTAGGGTTGCCCTAATAGCACCCATGATGGCTAGACACCATCAAAGGAAACACAGCTTTAGCAGGATACCAGGATGCAACATACTCCCCCATCTATGGATGAAAATGACAGTAAACCATCCAGCTTTCAAACCAATGTTTAGCCGGATTCGAGTTCCTAATTTTTGCCATTTACCATTATATAAATCTGCGTTTTTGATTGTAAATCCCAACATATCCCAACCTGTTCGTGGATTTGAACATTTCAAGTGAACAAATTACTATTCTTGCAAGCCATTCACCTACCCCAAGTTTTCTCCCTTCTGGATATACGGAGAACCTGAAGCCTTCGCCCTTCACCCTGTTCCAGCCTCCTGTACCACGAGAGATTCCAAGAAGGCTAAGCGCACCATGGCAGGCGCACCTTTCAGGGCCAGGTCAATGGGATCTGCGCCTTTGGGTCATGCAACTGCAATTGAAAACCCCAACTTTTCTCAAGATTTTCCATGGAAAAAATATATGGAATATCATTAATATAAATGGGAAGATCATCACTAAATGACAAATATAGAGTATAATCATGAACGAATGGGGATAATAATCAATAATAATCAATTATATTCAATTATCATAAATGAATGGGATATATATGAATATATTATATATCATCAATAAACGATAATAAAAGGAGGATACGAAATCCCACTGACAGGTTTAAGGACCAAATTTTAGCTCCCGATGTCCCAAGCTCCGTGGCCCACATGCGCCATGCCGTGGAACCGGTGCGTTTGACCAGGTCCCACGTGGCCCTACAGGAACTCACAAGTGCATAATGTACCCTCGGATAAACTAACATATTTGTTGGAAAAGCACAATTATTAATAGATACATCAACTACAAATGGGCCAGGTTACTTTACCGGAGGGTATAAGACATCCCGAAACTGGATTGATGGATTGACACAAATATGAAGTTGATGATTGCCCAAGGTTGGCCATCATCTATGGAGCCTGCTATCGCAACTGAGGTCTCTACAGTTTGTTCCATTTCATTGGCCCTAGGGACAGGGAGAAAAAACACAAGGTCAAGCGTGTGTTTTTACCATCTATACGATAATCAAACTAAGGGTATTAACATGTGAACGGTCTTAATCACATATCATGATAACCTATCATGGTGTTTAATGATACCAATATGAATAGATCATGTTATGGTATTCATCAATATTCATTAACCATCGTGTATTGCCATGATAGCATAAACAAAATGATTAATTAATATTGAGTAATACCATATCATGATAGGCATATGTTGACTGATATGAATTAACCATTAATGATCATGGTATGATACCTATCATGGTTATCCTTGGTCCACACCATCCTCCATGGCGCCTTCCATGGCGGCCCACAGCTCAGCGAGCTCGACCAGCGAGCCCACGGTCAGTGGTCGAAAGAGCTCCGGCAAGGCCTGCCATGGCTTGGAAGAGCCTTGGAGCCTTGGAAAATGTGGGAGTTTTCACTGGTGTATTGAAAACAAAAAATCAAGGCATCATCCAAAATATCCAGAATATCCAGTGAACACCAGCTGGTCATTTTTGTTGGGGATGATGTTTCGTCTTTCAGCTGTTGGCTAAAGATCAACCCATTGACCTGTCAAATCAGGTTGTTTACCCAGCAAATGTGGAAATCGTCGGATGTGAATCTTCCACATGATGCCCTCTAATTGAACGTGGAAAATGGCCCGTTAATAGACAATTTATGATAATTCAACTACATATTACATTCCCTTCCAATGCTGCCTATGTTCAATTACCAAAGGATATGGAAACAACCTACATCCACTGGTCTAAAAACCTAATTCCCCAATTAAGATGCAATAAATCGGAGTATGGGATTTCGATGTGTCCAATGCTGAGAACAAATGAGGCTTTCATCGGCAACGCAAAAAAAAATCATTCCGGTAAGCAAAGATGAGGGTTCGAACTGTTGAGAACATGTTCCATAGCCTTAGTTAGACAGTTTTGATCATGTTCGAACCATTTGTGCTAGGATGGAATTGGAAAATGTTCTACAAATGGGCCATTTTCCATAGCTATGTTAAATTCAAGGAGGGTAAAATCCCATTAAATCACCATCAAATCACCATTAAATCATCATGAAATCCCACAAAATCCTAGGGTTCCCCGATTTCTGGCCCGGTGCCCCAATGACTTGACCCTCCACCGCAGCTCCTCCCAGTGGTCTTCCAATAGCTCCGCATTGAACTCCACCACGGCTGTTAGCACCTGGCTACCAGGTGGGGTTTGGTTTTCATGTGGTTTAGAGTCATTCTGAGATAGATAGAACAGGAAAAACACTTATTAAAATAGTGTTAAGCTACATTTCTATCTTTTTGAGGGTGACCAAAAATAGGTTAAGCTGAAATCTTCATGATGGTCCACTATTGGTGGCCCATGTTTGTTGGAATCTCCAAGTGTTTATCTTTGTTTACTAATCCCATCCAATCCCAACTACAAAAACACAAAGATCAAAATGATCATCACATAAAAATAACCGAATATTGGGATAAGCAATGATCATCAATGATCATAACTTCATAACCCAATAATAACCATATTTTGGTGTAACCTGATCTTCAAAACTCCTCCGTCACCCCGGAGATGACCTGGGCCACCATGGCAGGCTGCAACTCTTGTGCCCTTCGTCTCTGGGCTTTGCCTCGGATTGGAAGGAGATATGGTCATGACAAATGATGTGTATGGGAATTCTCCACACCGCTTGGCTTGGTGGAAATTGACATGGAAATGGGCCTAAACGGGCTAGGTAAAGTTCTCATACCGAACTCATGTTTAAAAGATGCTCAGGATTCTTCAGGCAACACGATTAGGATGTTGAAAACATGTGAAAACTAGGGTTCCCAAGGTGAACTGACCCAAACTCAATCGTGCCATGCCCAAGACTCATGGGTGACAATTACCCCTAGACAGGGTAGTGCAACCCAACACTCCACCGGCTCTCATGCCTGGAACATCAGTTACCCTCTGGTAAACTAACATAGCTATGGAAAAACCTAATTTTTAATGGGAAAATTCACTATTTCAATGGCCATTTTTCAATAGCTATGTTAGTTTACTGGAGGGTACTATATCAAACCAGCTTCACTGCTGCTTGATATTTCGATTGGTTCACATGGAGCGGTCTCATATTAGCAGCAGTCATGCATGGTCAACCTGAGCCCTGCGACTGGCATTCTTCGAGAAGGCGTGGATCAGCAGCCTCGGCGCTTCCCGGGGGTGCAGTTTGAGTGATGCAAAACGAAACAGAAAAAAATAGTGCCATTTTACCCATCCATAGGGTTGAATGTGTGGTCAAATATGCCTCAATATGTATTTCAGAGATTTATATATGTAACCAGCCTAAGTCATGAGAGTAGGGATGCAGTAGAGGGACAATGGATTTGGTATATTTTAGAGGTTTCTCCTAGGTTTGCCCTATCAAACCGTTAAACACCCCCCAGTTTTGGGACCCTTTGGATAGATCAAGTACTAGGCCAGGGTTTTGTTTGGTGGCACTTGATATTCTAGAGAAGAGATTATATACTTGGTCGCAAAACATCCCTAATGCTGACTGCGGGAACTCCGTGTCCGTCTTTGTGCATGTTTTTTAGTGTGTCCCCTGGTGTTTATTGGTGGTTATGACAGCCATGAAATGCTGATAACCGTATGCATGTATGTCTTTGGGCCATATTCAATGTTTTCTAAGGTCATCTAAGGTCATCATATCAAAATTGGGTACGTGTGTCATCAACAACCTTGAGGTGGACCAGTGTGGACATCAGAAACATCCAGAAGCCCTCACCATCTTTGCTCAGGTGCATGTTTCTGCAACGGGGAACAACTTTTTTCAAAGCTTGATGAACATTCAGCATTCATAGGTGATTGTTTCAGATTTTTTTCATTAAAACTTTCATTTATAGGTAATCACTGGGTTTCCCCTGCTTCATCACTTTCTTGGCACAGGTCTGTTTCTCCTCCTCTGCCGTCTGCAGATCCAACTGGAGAATCAAATGCCAAGCGTGCAATGGATTTAGCAATGGATTTAGCCAACTAATTAGTGATAATATATAACTATAACATGTAATCAACCTTCAGGTGTCCCAATATCGGTGGTAAATGAACCGAAATCAGAGTTGAGCTGCAGTTCTCTCTATTGATTTTTGAGTCTTGGCTCTACATCCGTCGCACCAGCTGTCCTCAGATCGATCTTCGTTGTGCAGCAGATTGACCAAGGCCTGGCACTGGGGTGCCCGTTCGATTGAGATCCCCAGGTGTCCTGCTCCCCTATGGTTGCCTCCCGTTGATGCTGTGAAACGTTGCCGCTCAAACCCAGAAATATTCCCATTGTTGCCGGCTATACCCCCATTGTACACCCCCCATTGATTATCATCAAGATCCATGGTTTTTCCAGCATTTATTCCCTAGATCATGCTGAATCTTTAGTGTTGATGCTTAGTTTAAATCCATCTATCCCATGCATATCCCCATTCACCCCCCATTTTTTTGTCTGCGCCCTCCATCATTCAGCCCCATTCTACCACCATGTTTGTTGCTTAAATCCCAGTGAAATCTCCATTTTTGTAGGTTGAGTATGGTTAAGTCCCATTTTACCCCATTATATAAGTTCCACACATGTTTTCCACAGCCACACATCGAAGCGTCGAGGAAACACAGCTCGAGCACTTCGTATGGACGGCGATGGCCGTGCCCAAAAACATGCAATACTAGTACGAACCATGCAGGTTCGTGAAATAAAATCATATAGATTACAAAATTTACAAAGAATCATTGATTGATTCATATAGCCATCCAACTGTACAAATGGTTATGAAACCCAGAGGCCTCCTGGCACTGTACAACTCTGCCAAGGGGGATCAGCTGATGTCAGCCGATGTCCGCTGGGCTGTCAGGCTCCTGCCATTGTAGCCGCCAGCTTCGCCATCATCTCTTTCGCTTCCTCTTTCAACTTGGCACGGTCAAATTTTCCCACGCTGTTCAGCGGCATGGCGTCGCGGAACCAATATCCTGGGTGAGGAAATCGGAAAGCCAAGGCGAAAGTATGGAGTTGAAACTTCCTGCTCTTGGAATGGGAAGTTCAGACTTACAGCTTTGTGGATTGGTCTCTGTGCCCATTTCTGCCCCGTTTTGCCAGATATATCCCAATCTTAGATTGTGTGTGTGTGTGTCATGAATATAACCAACCGGTTTATCATGAGCCAATACCCTGAATTCATATCAATGATCATCAGTTCATTAGGAGATATAACCAACTGGGATATGACATATCATCAGCATTGGTTGTCGGCCCCAAGCACGATGATGTTTCGTATCCATTGATACTGTGCAAAAACTCATCATTGCTGCTACACGGTCTGAAATTCTATGGGTTATGAAGCCTGAATCCACCATACCCGCGCACCACACCAACAGGACATGGCCAACAAACATGCCTCACACTAAGTGACCATGATGGTATACTCTCAGGATATGCAACAAACATGAAACAATGGATTACCAGAGCTGCAGTGATATGTGTTTCACCAAGCAACGCCACTAACTTCTCATGGCTGGTCGTAGACACCCTGCACTCACAAAAACCACCCATGTTTAGCTGGCTACTGGGTAGTGATTGCCCTCACTTTCTTGCAACAACTTAAACTATCAAAAATCTATATTATATCACTGTATGTGTATATATATATTCATTTTATTATCTATTTATAGATATTAAGTTGCTACAACCTTTGTGAAACTGACCTTTAAACAACTTGAAACCCATACCTTTGCTGCTTGCCAGGCGGCTCACTGGCTGCTCGTAGGAAGCGAGGCCTCTCGCTGCATGCTCCTGGGGTCCCATTCAGCGAAGCTCACAAGGTGGTGCCCCAGTGAGCTAAATCGCTAAGTTGGTGAACATGACTCCAATTTCACTAGGTTTTATGATAGATATATCATCATATATGCACATATATATATATACATATATATACATATATATATATATATATACATATACATGTACATAGTTCATGGGGGTTGTAAACTAACTTAAAACTAGATTAACTAAGGGGGCACCACCTTGCAGAAATAACCACCCAAAAATGTGGAGAAATAGTTGGGGGGGGTGATCCTACATTGTGGTTGCCATTAGTTTAGGTACCAATGTTTTGACATGTGCCACGGGGAAACAAAAACTTACCATCGTATAGCATCATCTACCATCACTTGCTCCATAAATGACCCACTCATGTATATGGGTAAATATGCCAACTGCATGGATGCGATATGGGATATGAAACATATGTGGGTATCGCAGGATATCGGAGGATATATCGCTTGGTATCAATCAAAATTAGGCAGTCATGGACCCACAAATGTCAGTCAAACAATCCATTTTGGGGTCGAATAAATTGGCCCCACACCCACCTGTCCCCGTGTCCAGGAAAAATGAAAGGTGAGGTGATGTACCTACCAAATATAGTCCCATTGTGAGGATGTCAGTGATATACATGTACAAGTGATGAAAGGTCAGTTTGTATATATATATATATATAATTGAGGTAGGGCCAACAAAATTACAAATATAGAGATATACATAGATATATCATGCACAATGATAATATAGAATCTAGATGGTATCTATAACCGAACATGGGATAGACATATTACCCCAATAGATATGATTCTGTCTTATAAAAAGTAACATAGTAATATGTATATATATATTTAAAATATATATATATAATATAATATATATATATATATATATTATCTCTATATACCATCTAGATAGACTGCTATAGATAATTGGAGATATACTATGCACTATAGATAGTGATAGATGATTGTGATTAGATCTACTAGATCATAATTATTATATATACTAATAATCATTCAGTTATCATTGTCATGGTAAACAATCATGATTAGATATCGTATGATATCATGACATTACAAATGGATAGATTATTATTTATCTATAAATAGATTGTTATTATACATACGATATCATACGATATTACAGATATGATCAGATATGATGATTATAGATAGATGATTGTAGATGATTATAGATAATTAATAATTGATCATTATTGATGATTATCGGTAATAACCTATAACTATTAATTCTAATTATGATTATAGATGATTATAGATGATTATATTTTTTTGATAATTAATTGATGATTATTGATGGTTATAAGTTTTAAATGGATGATTAGCTAATAATCTCCCAACCCCCCCAGCTCCTGCAGCTCCGTTGCCGTCACCTCCTCGGCCACGACCCAGGCCACCGGAACTTCGCCCTCCGCGAAGTCCGGGACGCCCACCACCACCGTGGCCTTGACCTGGGATCCGCCATGTTTTCTGGTGAAGAAACCTGGGGAAAATGCCATTTTTGTGGGGATTTCCCCTGATTTCATGATGAAGAATAGGGATTTATGTGGAGTTATGCCATTTTTCTGGGGATCTAAAATGATCTAAAGGGATTTAATGCCACAAACCTACCAAACATTAATGTTTCATAATGTTTCATGGGATAGGGAGGAAAAATCGTGGGGAGATGAGGATTGTGGATAGGAATCGATTGGAATCACAGGATTTAATCAACAAAATATGCGGATTTAACCAACCAAAATAGGGATTCAAGTCCCCAAATTTGGGATATGACCGGGATGTAACCAGCAAAATATTGTGATAATAGGTGATAATGGATGCTGGATGCGGGTCACAAATCCAAGAATTTCATAATAATTGTTCCAATACCAATTTCCACAAAATTGGCTGGCTTGATATGGGGTCTACTAGTTTGCAGGTGGGTCTGCCGCACTGGTGGTGATACCCAACCCATTGAAGTACACACCCTCCAAATAAAAAACAGCCACGTGTCTTTTTCGCTCGTCAAATGATGCCATGGCAAGTCTGTGATACCCAGAAAAAAAGAATTTCATTCTTGTCTCCGTGCATTCTATGCCCCCATGAAAATGGTGCTAACAGATTTAAGAAATAACTTCGCAACCCAACTATATACACCATATATATATATATGTGTGTGTGTGTATGTGTTTAGATCTAGATATAATATGATATAATCATGTATATCTGCACTGTATATCATCCTCCCCACCCCTGTCACCATCTGCCAAGCCTTGGAATGCTCCAGCAGCCGCCGCTCCACCGCCGCCGGCGCCAGATTGGAGCCCCGGCGCACGATGATCAGCTTCCGGCGCGCCACGAACCACAGGAAGCCCTCGGAGTCGAAGCGCGCCAGGTCCCCAGTGCGGAGCCAACCTGGGGGGGGTTGGGGAAGGGGTTGGGGAGGGGTTGAGGGGTTGGGGGGCTGGGGTGAACTGAAAATTTGTGGAGATAGATTACATACATGGTGAATTAGATATCTAAGGATAAGAGGTTCAGAATTAGGGTACAACTAGCACGCCATGCCCAAAGATTCAAGGCGAGTCTACCTGGATTGGGTCAAGGAAATAATCTGCAGAAAACAATGGATTTGACCAGCCACAAGTTTCCTGTGGTTCATTTCTCTTCCACCAGTTTCATACCGAAAATGGTGGGATGTGACAGAAAAATAGCTGAGAAAATATGGGCCATGGTTGTCTATGGCTGGCTCCACTTGGATGATCCTCAAGGTAGTAGGAAATGAGTTCCACCTCCCGTTTGACCATTATGAATGAATTACGGATTGCAAATCACGTGCCAACCCCACTACTAACTCTCAGGATCATCCAAGCATATCTTGCGCCACATGTTTTTGCGAGCGAAATTGCCAGCTCAACGAGGCAAACTGATTCATAAAAACCCACATGTTCCAAAACTCCAAAGGATAAGCATGGTTTCTTACCGGTTTCATGATCATCGCCCCCATCCGACTGAGCTCCAGCCACCATCTTGGAAGAGTTCCTTGGTGGCTTCAGGATCCTCCCAGTAGCCCAAAGGTAGAGAGGCCGTCTTCAGCAGCACTTCCCCGATGGAGCCGCTGGGCACATCTTTTCCGTCCTGCGTTCAGCTTGGTTTTTCCGCACAACGATTTCCATGAGTTGGTCATGGGTTGGTCCAACAAAATGCAGGAAACTCACCATTTACATGGGTTTTAAACACCAATAGAAATAATCAACAAAAAGTGGGATGTCCCCAAACCCCTATATTTGGGGCTGAAAACAATGCGTTTAAAAACGGTGGTTTCATGTTTTCATTGCCTTTCAAACAAATCCATGGAATGCTGCTTGGCCCCATCTCCACAAATGCTCTCATATTGATTGTATCCTCATGGTTGCTGGATGATATCCCACACATGGGTTGGTCATGGTTGGTCAAAAAAATAGAGAGCGCCCCAAAATCCCAGAGTTTTCTAAACATCTTCCCTGTCAAAATTGGAAATTTAGGTGTGTGCTGCATGTATGCCCCATTTCCAGACAAGCTCCAGAAACTAGGTGCACGGGAAGGAATGGCTTTCCATCTAAGGTCAGGCCCTGAGCGAGTGACCCCAACTTAGGAAGTGTTTGCTGTACGAACTCGAGTGGTCATCAAGTTTCTCAGATTTTCTCAGTCGGGTCAAAGCATATCTTCCGGATACATCAACATTTCTTCTGGTCAAAATGCTCCAGTGCTTGTTCGAGAGGCAAGTGGAGAGAAGTGTTTCACCAATTTTTTTCTCAGAGTGGTTGTCTACATGTTCTCATTTTGGTTTGTCCAATCTTCCCATTCATGATATCTCATGTTCTTGGTTTCCATCATGTCGGAACCTACTCCAATTTCTGATGCTACAACCCAATCTTTTCTAGGCATATGCCACCCATCCTCTGCCCAAATTGTACCACAATATATCACTTATGTGATATTTCCCCACATGCGCTACGCCCAATTACTCAATGGGCCATCTGCATTGTCGTACAAGGGAATACATTCGTTGAGCTCCCAGCCCCACCCATCACTGCCATCACCCGTCCTCCACCAGCCGCACCTGGGTCCCCTTCGTCGGCCTTCCCATGGAGCCCGCCTTGCCCTCGCGGTCTCGCGGGTCCAGCGGCTGGGCGGCGTAGTAGCCACCGATCTCTGTGATGCCGCAGCCCTCCAGAACGGGCCAACCGAACCTGGGGCCATGATGGCATTGAATCTTCATGGGATTCTATATATATATATATGTATATATATATATATGTATATATATATATATATATGTATATATATATATATGTATATATATATGTATATATATATGTATATATATATATATGTATATATATATATGTATATATATATATATGTATATATATATGTATATATATATGTATATATATATATATGTATATATATATATGTATATATATATATATGTATATTTGTATATATATATATATGTATATATATATATATATGTATATGTATATTTGTATATATATATATATATATATGTGTGTGTACTGTATCTACACCACCGAAATACCACCAAGACACCACCGAGTGACCACCAAGACACTGGGACACAACCCACCCAGGCCGGCAGCCCGGAACCCGACGGCGCCTGCTTTTAGAGTCAACAACCCCAGTTTCGAGGAAAACAACACACTTTGCACCTTCAATGAAAAGAAATATAACATGTTTCTTGTCCCAGCCACATCTCCAGAAACCGCCTCTGCAGCTGCAGGGGCACTGAGTCCCCCGAGCCCATGACCCGTCGCAGGGCCAGCGTTGCGACGGACGTAGCAAGCTGCGGTCGCTGCTCCAGGTGTTCCACGAAGTCCAATAAGGCGCTGGAGAGCATGGCCTTGGGAGGGGCTATCGGATATGAGGTATATGTATTTTTGACATCTATAAATAAATAAATAAACAAATAAATAAATAAACAAATAAATATATATATATATATATCTAGCTGGAAACTCTCCATTCTGTATAGCTAATCATTCTGTTTGATTTTTGACACCTCAAAAATCATGTGCAATCTTAACCACCGAGTTTCTAGGCCCAGCGCTGGGGAGATCACTTACTCAACCCTTTTTCACCTTCTGGTCTTCATTATCAATTGGTTTGGAGTGACATTGCTTTGACTTTGGCATAGGCCCTACAGATCCTACGCAGACTACAGATAGTGTCTAGCCCAGCTGATCTAAAGTCGCAGCACAAAACACAAACATAAGTTGCAAAGTTTCACAGGAAATCNCTACAGATCCTACGCAGACTACAGATAGTGTCTAGCCCAGCTGATCTAAAGTCGCAGCACAAAACACAAACATAAGTTGCAAAGTTTCACAGGAAATCAGCACCTCAAGACAGGGGCCCCATTCCAAAGCCCCACTGCTGCACAACACATAGTTTGACTCTCACATTCTGTTTGGGAATCATTCTGTTCGGGCCCCCCCGGAACCAGACCTAATCATTCAGTAGCCAAAATCTTAACAGAACGATTCCAGACAGAACGATTATGGCACCCCAAATCCTTGGGTTTTTCACGNCATTCAGTAGCCAAAATCTTAACAGAACGATTCCAGACAGAACGATTATGGCACCCCAAATCCTTGGGTTTTTCACGATTTTTTGCGAAACTCCACATTTTATCTGGGAGTCATTCTGTCAAGATTTTTGCCACCGAATTGTTTTTCAGGGTTCTGATTAGACAGAACGATGTGCTCAAACAGAACGATTGTGCCCAAACAGAATGACTGTGCTCAAACAGAACGATCGTGCTCAAACAGAACAATCGTGCTCAAACAGAACGATTGTGCCCCAACAGAACGATCGTGCCCCAACAGAACGATCGTGCTCAAACAGAACGATCGTGCCCCAACAGAACGATTG
>BGPT01000403.1:271816-281816 GCA_003297045.1 Symbiodinium sp. clade C Y103
CTGGA
The DNA here is from genome assembly GCA_003297045.1 of Symbiodinium sp. clade C Y103. NCBI lineage: Eukaryota > Dinophyceae > Suessiales > Symbiodiniaceae > Cladocopium > Cladocopium sp. clade C. Next base: position 271,822 of record BGPT01000403.1, read on the forward strand.
CGGAGCTCAACCAGATAAATAAGCTTATGCCCGTACAACGCGCGTCAGCTGGTGATTCATTTTGGGCCAGGTCTCCGCAAGACTGATCTTTTGACAACAGCTAGTGTTTGGCTAGACAGAACGATGAAATCTTAATAGAACGATGGATGAAATAGAATGCGAAGATGCAAGTTAGAATATATATATATCTATTTGTAATCTATAATGTATATGTAAAACCTCACACCATCGGTTTCAACCATCCAGAATAATCAATGAATTGAAAACCCATCCGCCCCTACCCCCCAAAGGAAAAAAGCGAAATCATCTGGTTGAACGCTCTTGAAAAATCATGTCTCAATTTAAGATACTTTAGAAACCTTCAAAGACTAGATATGCCGTGATATATGATACAAGTCTACTCAAAACAACACATTTCAAACTATACGAAGCCGAAGCATGAGATATAATTGATATGATGGATAGATATATTTTCTTAAAAAAACAGGTGTTCTTCGTTCCAACATGTGTTCATCTAAGAATAACCAATAAAAGACTGAAGTATTCCATTCACTACGAATATTCCCAGTCACATTTCCATCAATATTCCCAAACGACATTTGAACTACCAAAAGATGCCATTCCCATTAAGTATTCAATACTATTCATCTTCCCCTGAGGAAATCATAGATATTCCTATGGATTCCAGGGGTTAACATCAGTAAGAAACTATTCATATTCCCAGAAATTCTCCTTGGCTTCATGGCCAGGACACGTAGACGCTGACGTTGAAGCGCTGGATCAACTCCAGCGCCTGCGCGGCCGTGGGCATTGTGGTGAGCACCGCCTCGCCGCCACGTGCCAAGGTGGGGAGCAGCTGGGTCTGAAGGCCACCTGGGCAGCTGCAAGGGAAAAAACATGGGCAAAAAGTTATAGAAATGTCCAATGAGTTGGAGGATTTAGGAGTTTTTAGGATTTGTTGGTTGTATTTTGGAGTTTTTGGAGTTCAAAATAAGGATTGGTGCCAGTGGTTTGCAAGGGAAGACTTCCCTATTTTTTTTTGCAAGGGAAGACTTCCCTATTTTTTGTTGGATGGTTTAAGATGTTGAAGTGTTCAAGATTTTAGCTCAACTAAATTGAGGGAAGGAAAATCAGATGTTGACTGGGAAATTGTATCGTTTGCCTTGAATAGGATCAATCTATTTATCTCTTGTATACCGATAAATAATGGAAAAACAAAGTCCACACTATCAAGCGATCAAAGTGGATGTTCATTATCCAGCTCCGATACACAACATGGATGTAATAATATATATATATACACATAATCATTTGTATATGTGCGTGTGCGTTAAGTTCCTGGCGCATTCACGCACATACATTTATAAAACAACTGCATAATCATATGCTATCAGTTGATATTCGTTTTCTATATACGCTAAAAAAATAAAAAGATCTAAAAAGTTGCTAGCATGTGTGCATGTAATTATGTTTACAGCATATATATTAATATAGATAGAGAGGCACTATATACATCTGCAGATGGTTCAACTCCAGTGGTTCAACTTGCGCCACTGTGCCACCTGGCCACCTGCATGGCTGATGGGCTTGCCGACTAAGACCACATCATCGCTCCGCAAGCCGAAGGTCTCTGCGGAGGTCTGGATGGCAGCCCAACAGCCTGTCGAAAAAACGAGAAGTGGTGGATTTTTTGTGGGAAGGGAAGATCATGGAATAGTGCAATTAGAGCACGTCACTATAATAATGGAATAATTATTAATTGGAATAAATGGGAAGGAAGACAATAATGGAATATACTGGAATGTATACATATGGAATATACTGGAATCTAGTGGAGGAATTACCACAAACACATCATGGAATAGATGGGTTGGTAGATGGAGGTCATAAGTGGTATGCACTGTAGCGAGTTTGGATGAGTTTGGGATGTGTGTCAGACAAACTTCAGGATGCCGATGCTTGAATTGCTTAAGAATGGATCTTCATGCGATCGTTCAAGGCCTTTTGAAGCAAAAAGCCCAACCACCGCTTCTCTCCAAGCAACGTTCCAATTCATTTTTTAACACATGTGCAGAATATTTTAACCACCTCAAGGTGTCCCCCCAAACCATCCCAAACCCTGCCATCGCCTCCATGGGAATGCAGCACCCCCTTGGGATGTCCCGTGGTGCCCGAGGTGAAGAGAATCAGCGCCGGCTGCTCCGGCGGCACCGGCCGCAGCGCCGCGGTAACCGCCGGAGCCGCGCGGGCGCGGAAGGCGTCCCAGGCAGGGCCCGGGATATCGACCACCTCCGATGCCAGCTGGGAGGCACCAGGGAGCTGTAGCTTGCCTTAGAGGAAGCGGCTCAAATGCTGGGGGAGACGTTTTTTGTTAACGACAGAGATGTGAAAAGTGGTTTTAATGAAGGTTTATTTGAAGTTGGAAGGATTGGACTATTGGAAAAACATGAAAACATCCACTATGTAGAGACCGAGACCTCCATCTTTTGGCTGTGTAAGTATGTTGTCCCTAAATCCTGGGTGACTTCAAAAACAACGTAACTCTCTATACGCAGGCTATAGGTCTGTAGATCTATATATATATATATTGTATATATGCATATATGTATGTATATAATTATCCCTAAGTAGATCGACTATGTTTTTTGCTTTTTCATTCCCATATGAGTGAGCATTTTTCACGCTATATATATATATATAGGTATAATACACATATTATTGCGTCATATTGCAGTATCTTCCACTTCATATCCCATGTCTGATTCATTCTGATTCCACCAGCGAGTTACTGTGCAGGAACAGCATCTTTGCCTGGACCTTACTGACCATGTAGGCCACCTCTGGTGCGCTGTAGCGCAGGTTGATGGGGACAGAAATGGCGGCCACCTGCAGCGAAGCACCGGTTGTTGCTGGAGATGTCCAGATGATTTTGATCGATGCCTCACCATTTAAGCACCTCTCAAATCAAAATTCTGACTCATGAATAACTGAATAAAGACCTTATTCTTGCATGCAGTCTTTAACACACCCAAATTTTCCCCTGAATTTGCTTCAATGATGCCTATGGTTAATTCATTCTTGCGTTTACCCCACTAGTTGAACGAGTTGAACGACTTGAACCCGCCATTTTTCCTCACTGAAGCAATTCAAGCCCGCCGCCATGTTTGATTCCCCAAATCTCTATGATATATTCAACCATTCTTCAGTAGTTTCTTTGCCTTAAGCCCACCAGTTCTACCGCTATCTTTCCTTTACTTTCAACAAATCCAACAGCTTAAACTCTCCAGGTTTTCACCACCATGGTTTTCCCCCAGTTTTCCCATGTTTTCCACCTGGTAACAGGCGCAGCTCAGCTGCAGCGCTTCGAGGCCGTTGGGCAGCAGCCAGGCCACGCGCTCGCCCTGACACAGCTCCGAGCGCAGCAAGGCCGAGGCCAGCGAGGAGATCGAGGCGCGGAGCTCGGAGAAGGTGCAGCTGAAACCATCTGCCAGCTGAGTTTCCAGTGATTGGAGGTGGAAAAAAGGGTGTCATATATATATATATATATAGTATGGTTGAATGGGATTCATCACGATTCATCACCATCTATGGGATTTTTGTTGGGATAAAAATCACCATCTAGGATTCAATGTGCTGATTAATTCATGGATATCATGGCGTTTGTTTTATGGCGATTTCTTGGTGATTCAATGGGATTTGAATGGATTTGACCACAAAAATGAGATTAACACTAACCATCAATCATGAGGGGATGGTATTCATGTGGGAAATTACACCATTACACCATATTTAATGATTTCAATGGGGGTTTTAATGAGGGGAAACCATGATGGTTTAATCGTATTAATATAGTGTAATGGAGAGTAACTAGGGTCTTACCAGCCAAAATAGAACTTATAGCAGTCTTATAACCAACAAAAACCTACCAGTGCTGATGGTATCTGATGGTAATGTGGAAAATTACACCATTACACCATGGTACGAATGGGGGTTTTAATGGGGAGAAACCATGATGGTTTAATGATTAATAGTATGAATGTGGTGTAATGGAGATGAACTAGGGTTTTTGCCAGCCAAAAATTGGGACTGAATGATGATTTAATGTTGTTTTTTTAGCCAGTGGGGATGTAACTCATGGATATTCATGGATTATTGTTGGGGAATAGAACTTAGAACCAACAACAACCTGCCAGTGCTGTTGGTATGATTTAATGGGGGTTTTAATGGAGGTATTGCCAGCCAAAAATGAAGATGATTTTGATGGCGATGTTATCAAAGGGTTTAATGGGGGGATTGAATGGGGATGGTTATGAACCAATCATATGGATCTTTTGAACGTACAAGGATGACAGTGGTATCTGTGTATCTGTCTGGTGGCTTTCATGGGGATATTTACTGGGAAATACCACTTACAATGGATTAATAACCAACACTGACCCGCCAGTGTTGATGGTATGGCTTAATGGGGATTTATTGTCAGAGGATGGGCTTAAGGGACATCTACAGGAAATCATGGTTTGTCTCTGGCATGGTTATTATGGTTTAATGATGTATAATGGAGATGCTTATGGGGATGGTCATGAACCGACAATGATCAACCTACTGAATCACTGGATATAATCACATATGACCGGGACTTCACCGACCACAGGAATTTCCAACGTCCATACATGGCATGTGTCCAACTCAAAATGGCGGTATTAACTTGAGTTTCTCTAACCTTCTCTGCCGATACCTTCGGAAAATGACCCTCCGGCGACGATGATTTTTCCCATTAAAACCTCCATTTGTACAGCTAGCCATGTTTAGTTGCCAAAGGGTAACATAGCTCCGTGGGTTTTCACTGATCCTCCTGCATGATTAAAGGATGGATCCTTGGCCCCATGGAGGATGGTGGAGAACCACTACCGGCCTGCAAAATTATCCATACAGGAAGAAACCGACCATGTTTCCCTTTGGATGTACAAGTAGTAGATATCCTATCACAAAAAAGTGGTTCAGCAGCGTATGAACTACACCCGGGTAATTTCACATAGCTATGTAAAAATGGCCCATTTACACAGATCTACCTATTTAAACATGTTATTCCATAGGTATATGTTAGACTACCAGATGGTATCCCTCCACATTTTCGTGAAATGCCCAGTGATTCACCTGGAGATCTGATGGCGACCTTCTCAGGAAATTCCCGGGCAGGTGTGTCCTGGCAAATGCGCAAACTTCGGGGTGCAGTTGGGGTTATTGAGAATTACAACTATGGTAATAACCTCCCATAAGTTGGGATAGAACCCCCTACAACTATGGTCATATGATATATTCCACATATTAGCGGAACTGCACCCCGAAATATAGCATCTGATTGGTAGCAAAATGCCCCGCAAATATGTTGGACAGTGCCTTGAGGCCAATCCGACCAAATCTACAGCATGGTCAGCATGTATACAGATTCGACAGATCATCTGGGAACACACGGGCTGGTGAAGCTTTGCTGCCAACAGCAGTCAATCTGATGGCTGTGAAACCTTTTGAAAACCGTAAGCAACATCAATCATGGCAAATGTCTATTGATTTCTGGGTTGATACCACCTAGCAAATGCAACAATCAAATAAACTTTGCCTATCAGATACTATGTTTACCCTGAAGACTTCAACAGTGCCCGGTTGACATTCTCAAAAATCCCCTTCCTCTAGGTTGAGGGCGGAGGCCCGAGTGTGCATGCATAGGCGTATAGTGTGTGTGTGTGTGTGTGTCTGTGTGTGTGTGTGTGTCTAGATATACATTTATATATATACATTTTTGTGGTATGTCAAGAATGGGGGAGCCCCGAACCATTGAATTCAAAACCAACTAACTTTCCACAAAGATGTGCAACTCATATCTACATATGTAAGGCGTTGAGGAGATACGGAAGGAATTTACATAAATGTTCATTAATTAATCAGATATGTGTACAAGTATCAGCCAACAGGAGAGCCATGGGCACTGCTCCCAAGAGCTTCCGCCGAGTTTCCAAGAGCTGCTGGAGGCAGCTTGGAGTCATGTCACTTCTCTCAGGTGCCATGGGATCTCTCAGCCGCACGCTAAGCTGCCGGGTTGCTGACCAAGCTGCGGTGCAAGGCATGCAATCATGGGCTACATTTCCACACACACACACATATATATAATCATATATAATATATAATAATAAAATATATATATATACAAAATTATGCATGCACGTGCCCATTTGTGAATGATATTTCAGTACAAATCAGCACAAATAGAAATAGATAGATCGGCTCTGACAGATAGAATTAGATAGATACAAGTAGACACATATACATGCATATATACATATACTTAAAATGGAGAATCTGTGAAGGTTCTTTTGTCAGATCGATTGGATTCAGAGGATTGTTTGGTGACATCACCATGAGGACTCAGATTGGGTATCTCTACGTAGATCAGGGGATGTGAGTGTTGGAGCCTCTGCAATTTTACACCCAACAGATCATATCCATATATGCATATGTACAGGCTTTACCTAAAAAAAAAAGAAAACAGCGCTAAAAACAACAGAAAGGAATTGTGTGTGTGCTTGATAAAACGATATACATATGTATATATATATATGTGTGTGTGTGTGTATTATGCATCTATATGGGTAAAATACGATACATTTCATGGGCAACATCACATTTATGATCGTTTATGTATAGTGTATCTCTATGCGTTGCCATAGCTGAGATGCCACCTCCAACTCCTCAGCCAGCTCGCGCTTGGCCGGCCGACGGCCTTGACAGGTCAACCCTGGTGGCTTTCATTGGGATTTCATGGGATTCATGGTGGATTGGCCATTGACATTGGGATTTTAACCAGTGGTTAATCAACAGTCCATTCAACAATCCATGAAAGTCTGGATGTGGATTCATCATGAAATGGTTGGGTGATTGTTCAATGGGGGATCAACCCTTAATGGGGATGGTTTAGTGGTGGATTCATGGTGGATTCATGGTGGTTTGGGCCATCTTGGGGCCTAGGAATCGTGCAATCGCTGTTGATATACAGTAATTTACAGCCCTAGCTGGCGGCTTTGCAAAGTGCTTACAGTAATTACTAGTCGTGGTACTCACCAGGCCTCCAAATCATTCTCCCAGTACTCTTGCAGTGAAGAGCGAACGAGTGTGGGACCTTTTTCGAATTCCTTCCTGTTCAGCGTCTGATATTCAACCCTGGCGAGGCCCAAACCCACAATTTTCGGGATGATCGTATCGAAAGCATGGACTTCCGTGGGTTCACTCAAGAACCGTCTTAGATTGGCAAATGGCACCGGCAGATCATCTGCCAAGCACTTCTTGACTTCTTCCATATCAACACACATCTCAGTTTTTGACCAGGCGAAAATCCACAACACTTCACCCAGTTCTCCTCGCCCCTCTCCACCATGGCTTCATCATGGCCTCCCGTGGTCGCCCGAGCCGAACTGGACACTGGCGCCTGCAGCTGCGAAAATGTGTCACTACCAACCCTGGAATGCTGATTTCCCCCACCAAAAGTAGGCCTGAACCAGAACAAAGATGGATTGATTCAACATATACTCAACATCTTCAACCAGCAGAAAAATAGGATTTAAATGGATTTTCGGATTTAACATCAACCAGCAAGAACTCTGGCTTTTCGACCATTGACCGGGAGGCTTCACCGATACGAAGGCCGATGCAACAAATGCGGGTGCAGAAACGGTTGAATTTATTGCTATTGTGGCGGAATTTTACCAATATCTATTTTGGGAATACGATATTTCATCTTATCCAACAATCTTGAGGATACAAACAGTTCATCCAACAAAGACCTGAGTCTGATCATCATTCTATGGCACCCAACAAGTGAATTGGGGACGACAACCAACACTCCTGCCGCCTACTTCACATCATGTTGGGTTCTTAAAACCCAAAGTAACCACTGAAAGCACAAACTATACCAACCTGGGGGGTCATGAAGGTCAGAGTACGATGGCACCATAATCCCAAATGACTGGCCTTTCTTCGCGACCACTCCTTCAGCTGTGTCTCAAACCTGGGGATGGCCGCAATGCCACGGGAAGATCCAGAGGCATGGAGAACATGTTTGTACCCACGTAGAGAGCTATGCAAGAATATGCAAAAATATACCTGTAACCCCAAATGATTCCCTCTTGGGTGGTTTGCCAGTTTATGGGCCAAACCCTTGGAAAAGATTTTGTGAAGTACAGGTTTTGACCCCCGGCTGGATTGGATATCTTTGTCACCTTAGAGGTGACCTCAGGGTGCTCACGTAACCTGCGGAGGGTCATGACTCAGAGGGGCGGGTGGTTCGGCAATCCACATCTCTTGACGGGATCTGTTGTTGCCCACCTATGATTTTTCCTGGTTCAAACCCCACTTTTGCTTTTCAAATCTTCCAAGTGTTCTCAAAGTCAACGACATTTCCTTCACCTGTATAGTTTCATCACCATTTAATTTGGTGAAACCACCATTTTATACCCTCTGGTTATTTAACATAGCCATTGAAAATGGCCCATGAAAATAGATGACTTTCCCAATAAAATCACCATTTGGTACGGGGATTCTCCAGTTCGCTACATTAAATAAGCAGATGGTACCATTCTAAGTCAAATCCCCATCTCTGATGATTTCCAGCCCCAGGTTGGAGTCGTGGCACTGCCGCTGCAGCGCCGCATCGGGCACACGGCCCAGCAAGGCGCCAAAGAGCTGGGCCTTGGAGCTGTGGGTCTTTGTTGATCCGAAAAAAAATGGAGCTTTCATCAGCAAGAATGGTGATTTAATGGGATCTAAATGGGATTGAACTGAAAATTTATGGGATGGAAATGGGATTGACATGGGATTGTGTAAAGATTTATGGTGATTTAATGTGGTTTAATGAGATATAATGGTAATTGACCCTCTGGTAATTTAACAGTTTGCTATGGAAATCACCATTGACAATACGTAAATCATCATCTCCAAATGGATCATTTCTTAGCTTTGTCAAATAACCAGAGGGTATAGAAATGGGATTTCTATGGATTTGTGTAATGGTTTATGGTGATTTAGTTGCTGTTTAAGGGTGGGTTGATGATGACTTAATTGGCGATTGAATTGGTGATTCAATGAGATCTAATGAGGATTTCATGATGACTTCATGATGATTTACAATTCACGTACGGAAGATTAGTGGGGATTTGATGGGGGTTTAATGGGTTTAATGCGATGTTTGTCCAACCAAAAGGGTGGAGTCTCCGGGAAATCTATAGAATCTAATGGAACCTATGGGGGAATCCATGAAATAATAATGAATAAATTGCTCTAGGGGAATAATCCAAGCAGACAAACGTATTAAGTTGTTAAATTGGAGTCTACCACACAACTGGGGATTGTTGGGAAGCTTTCCAACCAAAATTGGGAATCTATGAAGATATGATGTGATGTAAGGGAGATGTTTAAAACATTTTTAAATGGGAAATATTGGGCAATCAACTTGTGATCTACTATGGCACATGTAATGTCAATCCCTTATTGATGATTCGCTGGACTGTTCAATTGTACGGGCACCCTCCTGGTAGGAGCAAATTATCACGCTTTGGGGGTAAGTTGTCCAATAAATCAACCAGAGGGTAAATCACCATTAGATCCCATTGAATCCCATTAAATCACCATAAATCCGATTTAATCAGCAGTGGTTGACATTACATGTAGAAGACCCACTACCTCTCTTGCAGACTCAGGTTGCCACAACTCTCAGCTCGACCAAGGTTTCACTGCTTTTTCCCAGCCTGCCACATCAGTACGAAATGATGGGCGATGGCAAAATTGTCTGAGGTCTGGGCGAGATCCAGCCGCGTCCCTTCTCTCTCCTCTCTCTCTCCTCTCTCTCTCTCTCTCTCTCGCTCTATGTAGTCTATGTGTGCATTCAGCATGTGAATGTATGTCCCCTCTCATCAAAAATCAAGCGCATACTGGCACCGACCCGAGCAATC
>BGPT01000403.1:286816-329468 GCA_003297045.1 Symbiodinium sp. clade C Y103
GGTTCAACTTGTCCAATTTTCAATTGCCAATTCATGCCAATTATGAGAACTTATGTTGTTTATTTCCTCTGGTCAGTTTCCCAGGTTTGGGGGTTGGCTTCGGCAAACACAGGGGTCCATGCATCTCATCACGTTCGCACGGTCAAGGGCCTGATCGATATCTGGGTAAATTATAATTATTCACTGACCTGAAATAAACTGAAATAAGGTCAATTTGGTATATTTACCCCTATCAACCATCATCCCAAATATATATCCCAGTGAGGTCGCGGTAAGGTCTTTATAATTCAGCCACATACATATATATATATATACATATGTATGTGACATCAACTGCAATATTTGGGCTGCGTTATTTCAGACAAACACAAGTGAGGCAAACATTGGCATTGTCAAAAACTGCAGTGACAGATAGTGACAGGCAGGTAAACTGAGCAGCCTGACATCTAAACATCTTAACACACAATCCAGTTACCAGTTTCGTGTTCGCTATGGGTTTTCTGATTGTTGAGGGCACATCTGCATCCCTGCCAAAAAATCAACAAAGCGTTTACAGTTCCAAACAATTTTAGCGATATGACTTGACATGTTAAGGTTGTCGTTTTTTCACTTGTCGTGTTTGTTTCTTGACGACTCTACTTGGCCGGGTGCAGTCGGGGTTCTCAAGACAGTGCAGTAATTAGAACTCTGGTAATAACCTCCATAAATTGGGATATAAACCCTGCAACTATGCTTCATTATTGGTGGAACTGCACCCCCCCAAGTAGAGAGAGCTCAGAAAAGATGCGGGTTATGATACTCTCCAGCCAGGTAGCCATAAAATCCACGCTAGACACGTGAGCCGTGAGGCTGCCTCAGCGCGCGACAGATGCGACAGGCCATGTCAAGTGATAAGACAAAGGTTGGGGGTGCTGATGAATCCACAGTTGCCATGTTTGATTTCCAGAGGGTAAATCCATTGATGATCTATTACTAGCTGTTACTATCCCATCATCATTTTCCCATGAGTCTCCCATGATTATCCCGTGTTTACCCAATTATTCACCCTATCAAACCATGTAAAACCATAGAAAACCGTATAAAGTATAAAACAATATGCAGCAGTTCAGGAGATGTCCCAGCCATGTTCGATGCTTCAACTTGGGATATGTCTGCCCCCAAGCGGCTGGTGAAGATCGGCAGAAACGAGGCCCAGGCAGCAGCTGGTGCCACGCCACCAATAACACCGTTGCCTTGGAGGGCAAGAAGATTCATATCCACTACCCCCTGGTTATTTAACATAGCTAGTGAAAATTGCCATTTATAGTGGATTTTCCATTAAAAATCACCCATAGTTATGTTAGTTTACCAGCAGGTAAATGGCGTAGGCTACCCTCTGGCACACAAACCCTGCATGCTGGAAATGGTGCAGCTTGTCGATGTTTTATTCAACAGCTACCTGCAGCTTGTCGACAGCTTCAACAGGTACATCTCGGAGGTCGGCCCAACCCAGAAATATGTTCATACATTATTCAAGAATTATCTTTACAAGATTAAAATATAAGTTACAAATGGGATGGATGTCAAAATCTTCATCCCATGTTTATTGCTCGAAATGCCTTGACACCGTCCCAAAACATTCAAAACCCATCTTGTTTATCACTAGGCCGTTGAATCCGAGGAGCCCAGGGCGAAAAGGCTCAAGTAAAGGGCCCCCGCCAGCAGCAGCAAGGCCGTCAGGCGGCTCTCCAAGAAGTTGCCGGTGAACCAGTCCAAGTTGCCGGAGCTTCCTGTGACTCAGTGGGTGGCTTCTGGTGAAGACCTGGAGATTCCCTGGAAAGCCAAAGTTGTTGGTGATGTGATGTCGGTTTCATTGGTTGTCATGGAAACTCCTGTTTATTCATGGGCTCTCCCTGTTTGAGAAAACCATATCAATGAAATCCAGGATGATCCATGTGTAACACCCGGGACTTGAAAAATACCTCAAGAGTTGGACAGAACTTGTCCATGCTCACTTGTAGAAGTGAGATAAGCCAAGGGGGAGGGGAAAAAAAAAGTTGCCGGGACAATAGCTAAAATGCATGAGGAATGCTCCATCGATTGATTTTTGGGGTGTAATTATTGGGCTCTTTCGCTCCCATTTTGTAGGGATGTTGATCATACTCGGCTCCAAGCTGCTCCCCAAGATCATAATCATAAACAATAAATGATTACATGCATATACATATGATATGTATATGATATATGCGTGTGTCTGTGTATAGCTATCAGTGACGCTTAGCAAAGGACGACATCACGGAGGTGTCATCGGGTGCAGATCTGACTTGCAGTTGGCTAGCAACAGCTTGCCATCCCGGTGGGACCGGGCGGAGGAGGAAGTGGACAGCTACCTTTGTCAGTTTGACAATTCGCACATAACTATTTACAGATAATATGTGCATAATAGTACACGTGTAGCCCTTAGCATCCTTATTGGCCAGTATTAAACTTCTATCTGTGGTAGGGTTGCCTTTGACATGGTAGCCCCACGTCGTTTGTCCTGCCGTCCCGCGATACTCGCGCAGCGCCAAGTAGGGGCTCAGGGCAAAAGCTCCCAAGAAGAAGGAAGCGAAGACCAACCTGCTTGGAGGCTTGAATGCGAACATATCAATAATTAATTAGTAATATTGGTTAGATGTATAATTTACTACGGTACCAAATTCAAATAAATTCAACATAACATTGGTTGGCTTCTGAATGTGAACCTCGGATTAATACACGCTAGGCTGTTTAATTGGGTGGTACAAGATGCGAACTATCACTAATTATTTGGGGGGAACCGCCCAAATCATCAACCAGGATGTTTTAATCCGGGGTTGACATTAGATAGTCATGGGTTATCAATATCATTCAATATCCCCATTTATAATAAGATATCGTATGAAACTGGCAACAACATGTAACATGGGCTAACCAGCATTTTTAGATGTTCATTGGGATCGACATCCCTTGTTTACAGCCATCCCTGGCCCACTAGCGGACCCCGGGACGGGATACGATGTCACCATACAAACCCAGCAGGTTGTGGATCCATTGAATCACCATTTGTTGCCTGGCAACCTTCCCATTTGGGCTTGGTTAAATCCCTGCCACGTTATATCACCCCATTTTATGATCTTCATGGGTAACATCCCATGTCCTGTTGGTTCAATCCCACCTTGGATTTGCTTCAAGGAACCGTGAAGAAAATGGTCAATCGCTTTCTCAGATAAAAATGAGTGGATCAACCAACGGGAACATTAAAAACATAGTTTTCAGTTTTCAACATCCCCAGGTATATCACCATTATATCACCATTATATATCCTCATTCTATCCCCATTCTATCACCATTTTTGTGGGCGAAATCTCCACCACTGCCCCACCACTCAGCATCCTCGCCGCGCCGAGCCACGGATACGCCGGCACAGGCGATTGCCGCTCCGCACCGGGCAGCAGAGTGGCGGAGTAGATCACGGGCCAAATGCCTCACAAGGCTGTGTAGCCATCCCCCCAAAAAACATGCCGAAAAGTGTCTCCAGGATGGTAGTTCGATGATGTTCCCTCCATATTCCAGATTTCCAACCTTTCAGAATCTGTTTGGGGGTTATTATAATACTATAAGACTATAAGTAACCAAAAAAAAAGGATAGAAAACAAGGAAATCCTGGAAAAATAGTGACAAAGTTCTGGCTAATCTATCCTGTTCTATCTTTGTGGGGTTGCTATATAATTAGTGGGTTTTTAGTTGGATGACTCTTGAATTCCGGCTGAATATAGTATTGTCCACCCTCAAATGGCCAATAGACTGGGTTGACATTGATATTTGTATTTAGTTTTCGCCCCCTTGGATTTATATCTGAAGATCAGGCCGCATGCACGGTGGCCCGCCAAGCCAAAGATTACATTTTTTGTGCACCTGGAGCCCAAATAATCCATAATCATCCACAATCATCATCACAACATTTAACCCCAGGTTAACCCCACATTTTATTGGTAGCAAAACTTAAAATAAGGTCCAGGTATATCAGGCCTCTGATTCAGGGCCCTTCTGCCCATCCGCATTGCATCTGATGGCAACATCGACTCCCAAAGCGCCACCCACATCAGTGTCCAGCCTAGCATGTTGAAGATGCACACAAATAAAGGGCTCACTGATCCATCGAAGGGCGTGGACAACACCTGGTTCAACAGAGCCTGCCGGAGATGCGTTGGCGCATTGCGAGCAAATAAGAGTATGTGTGGAAAACCAAAATAGGGGGGATCAGGAATCAGGAGAATGTCAGACTAGGGGTAGAATCAGCAGTTTGATTGAGATTTATTCCTAAGAACTAAACCAGCCAGCAGGTCAGGGATATACCAGACAAGAGTAAAAATGCGAAACAACCTTAAAATGATGAAAACACCTTCAACTACAAGCATGATCAACCGGTCTCACACGTAGACTGATGCCAATATTATTTTGATGTATATAGAGGCGACTGATGATGGAGAGATCAACCAACTACTGTGTGGTGGTAAATTGTACCAACGACAAAATGGGAATGCTCACCAGCAAAACATGACAATATCACTGAACTGTGCTGTATCCATGAGTCAATGATGGACATTATGTGGTACAGTAGAACGAATTCCAAATGAGAGCCGTGGATCAGTCAGCACCAAACGGTGCGTCGTAAGCGATTGAGAGCATTTAAGACCCCAGTGCAAATGCCGAGATGCTGGTGAGCTTCTACGCGCTAAGCTCGGATAAACCAGCTGAAACTGCTGAAACTGAGAAATAAAATAGAACTACTTATTTGATAAGTATGTGTACTATAGTTATAGCGATAACTATTATCATTAGAATAGTTTTATCAGTATTCAATAGTATTCATATTATATTTATTCCACAAATAGTTTCAGTATGTTTCAGTTATATGATCTTCCCCAGCAGCCAGCCATCATCTAGGGGCTTTGGGCCGTGCCATGTGGTGCCCCATGCCTGGTCGGCCGCCTGTGCGTCTGGACCCTTGCCCGGAGCTAGAAAGAAAGCGTAGCCCAGAAACGCCACCCAAACCAGAGCGATGGCTGCAGTCCTGCGTCTCCGTTGAGATCTGTGCTGAGGAACATGGGGTTGACATGTCATGGTTCCCCCACTTTCAAACCCACGTGTATCAGTGAGGGTGTTGCTAGTTATAAGTTAACTCTGCATCATGTCGGGTACCAGTAGGCAAAGAAAAGGTCTTTATAAAAAACGACCACTTTCACGGTGATTGATTACCCATCTTGGAGTGGATGCAACACATGCAACAATTCGAATCCAGGTCTGCAAAATATCAAATGGTGCAAATGCAGGAGACATAGATCAATAAATGTGTCTAACTGATTGTACGTTTTTATCTTGCCATTTTGCCTGGTCCACTATAGAAATGCACTGAAAGAACGCTGCTACCACCACCGTGCTCCTGCCAACCCAACGTTGTGGTCCAAAGAAGCTGCCCGAGTCCGTCTGGCGACCAGAAACAAACTGAACATGGAACCCCAAAATGGTAAGTGTCGTTGACATCAAATTCATCAAATTCCTCTACCCAACACCTGTCTCAAGTTCAAAAAAAAGGTTCCAGCCGCCAGTTTTCCAGCTTCAAACAAATCATGAAACTGCCAATTCACCCGCATGATCCCGCATGTTTACCGATGTTTCCCAAGTTCTCTCCCAGTTTCCCCCTTTTTTTCCCAGGTTTTCCTCCTGTTTCCCACATTTTTTCCCACGTTTTTCCCGCGATTTCATACGATTTCCCAATTTTCCCCCAGCATCTCCCGCCCCCGCGCCTGGCCCCCCGTGCCCCGCGCCAGCTGCGCGGTGGAGGCCGCCAGGGCGCCCAGGACCACCGTGGAGATGCCGGGCAGGGAGGACTGGGCCGCCTGAAGCGCCTGGAAGCGGGGACAGTGGGGAATATGTAGATGGTACAATGTCATGGTGATGATGATGATGATGATGATGATGATGATGATGATGATGATGATGTTGATGATGATGATGATGATGATGATGATGATGATGATGTTGATGATGATGATGATGATGATGATGATGATGTTGATGATGATGATGATGATGATGATGATGATGATGATGTTGATGATGATGATGATGTTGTTGATGATGATGATGATGATGATGATGCTGATGATGATGATGATGATGATGTTGATGATAATGATGATGATGTTGATGATGATGATGATGTTGATGATGATGATGATGATGATGTTGATGATGATGATGATGATGATGATGTTGATGATGATGATGATGTTGATGATGATGATGATGTTGATGATGATGATGCTGATGATAATGTTGATGATGATGTTGATGATGATGATGATGTTGATGATGATGATGATGATGATGATGCTGATGATGATGTTGATGATGATGATGATGATGTTGATGATGATGATGTTGATGATGATGATGATGATGATGATGATGCTGATGATGATGTTGATGATGATGATGATGATGATGTTGATGATGATGATGATGATGATGTTGATGATGATGATGATGATGATGATGATGATGATGATGATGATGTTGATGATGATGATGATGTTAACAGTTATATGGAGACATTGTAAATGATATTAACACTTATTCTTGTTTTGATGGGGATCGATAATGATCTAGATGGATCTATAGTTGCATATACAGTAATATCTAATATCACATAGATGCATATAATATACAAATATATACAGTAATATTACGGCCAGGCGCTGTGTGTTGCACGGAAAGGACAAATGGAGTTCAAGCATTGTCCTTCAACACCTGCGCAGGGCCAGTATATTGAGGTTTCCCAGACAACGAACCCTAAAGCCTAAAGCCTAAAGCATCCTAAAACCCTAAAACCTAAAACCCTAAAACCAAAACCCTAAAACCTAAACACTGAAAACTTTGAATCCTAAATCAGGAAAACACTGCGAATACGCGTTATTTTCTGCAATCTCTCTTGTCACATTCGACAACGCGACATCCTCAATGTTAATGTCTGGGCAACACACGGCATCTGTGGTATATTACAGTGATACTTATTCTTATGTTTTTATTATCACTACTAACATCCAGAATAGTGATAGCAAAATGGTAATAATAATGGTAGTAATATATAATGGCATTCTAATAACCATGATGAAGATTATGATGTCTATAATAGGATGTCTATATGATACCATCTGATGCGTTCTAGTGACTATAGACATCAAGAGATATAATTATCATCGTAACCATGATGTCTATTCCCACTATCACAACCAGCGATAATGGTACTGTAGGCATAATGATGAAACCCATGGGTGTGTACAACAATACTGGCATTGTAGACGTATGATATTTATCAGTTATCATCATGGTATACAGTGTTGATATCATTATATATCTAGATATAGTGATATATAAGATCACTAGTATCTACATCTATAGTCTATAGATATATACATCATCATAGCAGTGAAAGCCACTGGTACATATCAGGGTATGGTACTTATAAAGTGCCTTGTTACCCACCAATTCAAGCGCCTTAATAGCGTTTAATAGTGCGCTAGCAAATAAATATGCTTAAATGAAAGTAGCTAATGAAGCAGCGATATACGATATACGTCTAGAGATCATAATATCTATATTTCATTAGGTATTTTCATATACATACATCTAGTGGTGAATATGCAAATGTATAGGTTATCATAGACGAAGAAAGCTCAAAATTGAAATCAAAAAGTGCTAATAAATGATGCATTTTTCAAGGTATATTAAGCTGTTATATTTACAAGAGTAAAAACACTATAAAATGTTTTGGTGTATCTGTTCTATATTATTACTGCTATCAAGGCTTTCAAAAAAGCTAAAAATGATCTAAACAATGGAATCTATAGATCTATACATTCATAGCAAATACGGGTATGGCATGATAGAAAAAAAGCAATTATTGATATGTTCTGATATGTTTTGATACGTATTGATGGGTAACATCTTGATTTGTGATAAGAAATGGATGATAATGTATTTTCATCCCACCCAAAAAAAAAAAAAAGTAAAAATATGGAAATTTATAGAATTCCATTGGTTTTTGATCCATCCCGACATCTGTTCTTTTCAACCTCCAGGTGATCCCGGCGCACCTCCGACTCCACCGCCGCCCTCCGCGGCAGCCGTTGTGGCGAGCGCCTGCCCGTGGCCCCGCCAGCAACGAAGGGCAGGGCCGGCAGCAGGAGCCCAAGGCCGAGGCCTGCCATAAAGGGCAGCTGGGTCATGTTGGTAAACCCATGGGATATAGTAGGATATTACTGGAATATGGTTTGCTATGGGATAATAGTGGGAATAAAATGGGATAAGAATCGAAAATGATTGATCATAATGGGAATTTAATATGGATTGGTACAGGATATCTTACTAGTCCTATATTTGAAATCATCATTGGCCGTTAAGATGATTGTTATTCTACTACTATATAGTAGGAGTTCAATAGCAGAACATGGATTGATATAGGATAATAGTGGGATAGTCATGGTTATTGGAACGGATTTGAGGGAAATTCTACAGGAAACCCCAATCAATTGCTGGTAAAAACAATGGTTTTCTGTATCTTTACGTAGTCTTGCATAAGTCATACCAAGTAAAAATAAATTTTGCTGGGTATCACTGATATGTAAGTGTTTTAAGTCTCTACCTGACATCAACTTACAAAATCTTACCAAGTTACCCGTTCAAGTTAGAAAAAGCTTGCGGACAGAATCCAACTAAGAGACAAATTGTTTGAACATCGTTGGTACATGGGGATTGTTCAACTATATCGCCGGACTTGGACATATGAATGACCGTGCCCAAAACGGAAAAAATGGTACACGAAGTATGTTGCACTGGGAGGATTCCAAGGATTGCTCAAACAGGTCATGGGGCTTCCTCAAGAAACGGTTATCAACTACTTCTGGTTATATACCAGCAACAGAAATGCAGTTAGGTTAAATCTGTATTCAAAATGATGCAGCAATGTCTATGTGCCGCAGCCCACCTGCTAAGAGCACCAACCCCAGCGCCGAGCGCCGCGCCATGGCGAGCTTGTGATGGTGATCTCTGCAATGTGCGTATGGATACCTAGATATGACTTGGACAAACCGAGTTTTCGGCTACATCATACAGCTGATACATACTTGATATTTGTATGAAATCTGTGAATGTGCCCCCACAAAAAAAAAAAAAGACACTAGACAGTTGAGGTTGCAAAGCCTTTGGCAGCTGGCCAATCAATTTCTGGTTCTCCAAGACCAGCCGAGGGGGAGTTCACCAGTCATGCCAACCGCAAGCAACAGCGGAGCTTTGTTTCTTTTACCCCAAACCGTTCCATGTAGTATGGTAAACCTAATGCAAAAAGTCACCATCCCCCAGAGGTTTAAATGAAATTGGCTATACCCTAGTAATGGGATAATGAAAAGAGACCCCCTTGGTTGGTGAATGGGCAGACCCCATGCCCATGGTCGAGAATGGCCCAGCAAACGCTCGAGCCATCAGCATGCCGGAAACGCAGGTGGTAGCATCAAGTAGAACTCAACTTGAACTTGATATAGAGTTTCCCAAAGCTATGGGTTGAACCTTGGTCCCAATAATCTGATATCGTAATCTTGTGAATTCATCTGATCTATATACATATATATATATATACTCCACCTGAATCAACGCTTAAATTAGAGGTATAGATCCATCAAGAGGAGGTCCCAAACGTGAAGGCTAAAGCCCAAGAAGCAGCCTCTAAAATTGTCAATGAAGATATCTGGAATGGAAAGCCTATAAAGCCATAAAAGCATGTAAAACCTATTGCAAAACCCATGGCTTGTCCAGATCTATGTCAATTTACCCGATTTACCCCAGATCCCACCATAACTGGTCAAGCGGCGGCACTTTGGCTTCAACCTGCACCGGTGGCAGGCAATGAGTTTTTCGAACCGCGAATCTGGGATGATTTCGGGTACACACAAAACATCAAGCAAGTACAGTTTGATTCCTTTTTTATACAGGCGCGTGGAAGGATAGAGGAAAAGTCGGATACATAGATCAATAAATAGATGGAAATAGAGATAAAAACACATACACTCACAAACATACCACACACATACGCACCGGAGGTATTCATGCGTATGCTCATGTTGCGGCTGATTGCTGTCTATCGTTTTTTGAATCCACCATTTGGAGCAACTTGGATTGGAGGGAAAAACTGCCATCAGTTGGTCACTATCCATTCTTGGGGACTTGGGAAGTTCCAGACTTCCCTGAGGCTGTTCATCATCTCAGGGTGGAGTTCACAGGGGAGGGTGTAAGGTGCAACCAGGAAAAAAATAAACGTTGAGGCGAATAAGCTCCCGATCATTCCCAATTTACACGTGGATCGTCTTTTGAAAATGCTCAGCATGCCCTTTGCTTGGCAAACATTGCGAAACCTTCATCAACCTACCCGCTATCACTTGATTTGCATGCCACGCTTTAGCCCCAACAACTTTACTCTAAGGTGGTAGACCAAACGCCAAACCACCCACAATCTATTTAATGGATGTATCCATTGAATGGATTGTGGGTGGTTTAGAACATGTTTACAAATGCCATTTTGACATCCGTTTTGTATACAAGTACTAAATGTAGATAAACATATATGTACATATAAATATATATATATATATGTATGCATAAATATATATATATATATATTGTAAATGGATCACCCCAAATGTTCACTGGGTCAATTCACATGAAATCCCTCGTGAAACGCCACAGCCGGGAGCCCTGGGAGGCCTGGGAGGCCTGGGAGCCCTGGGAGCCCTGGGAGGCCGAGGCCGAGCTCAGCGGCAGCAGTGAGGGTTGCCAGACCTGGCAGGTGACTCTGAGCCTGGGCATCTGGTTTAGTATTGGTTTTTACCATCACATAGCTTCATAATTTCATAGGGTTTCGTAGTTCTTTACAAGGAAATCATGGTTCATACTAATAATACTAATATGGTGAATCAGAATGATAATAGATTGCAAGTGATAATCATGGATTCTGAAGGGGATGTGTGATGTGATCTTCGATGTGATTGTCCCACTTGGTTCGATGTGTTTCCCAGCTACATATTGGTCACCGGAGGGGATGAAGCTGGATTTCAACAACAAAATTGGGGATATTTACCTTCCTGTAACATAAATGTGGAGAAAGCCTATGATATAGCATGATATACCTATGGTACATGATGGTATACCCTCTGGTAAACTAACATAACTATGGAAAATCACCATTTTTAATGGGAAAATCCACTATAAATAGCCATTTTCAGTAGCTACGTTTAATTACCAGAGGGTAACTGTCAATTTTCTGTTTCAGATCCCATGGGTTCCCATCACTCCACTCCCTGCCTGCACTGGCGGCGGCGGCGGTGGCGGCGGTGGCAAAATGCTTTTGGGGGGTGAACGGCTGGGCGACTTTGGCCGTTGGCCTGCGAGGTGGGGATAGTATCACCCCCCCTTTCAGGATCGTTTGGATAGCTTACGATTCTGCCAAAGAAAAACTATGGTGCAAATTGCTTGACCAATCCCACCCCCATCAACTTATATCAACTTAAGATCTTTCAGGATCCTTTTTGGAGTTGGTATAAATGAATGAAACATAAGGAACACCAACAAATATCAGAACCCCAAGTCACTACAGTAAAACTCTACAAAATCTGAAAAATCATGATGGTAATCATGGTTGACATGCCAACTCAATTTCATATCCCAAGGTTTAGACCATCAGTAAACCCACCACCCCCACCGCTCCCGTCCTCCTGTCTGCGGCGGTGTCACCGGCTGGGTGAACACCGACCGCGGCCGCGGTGGCCCCAGCGGCTCCGGGGGTGGCCGCGAGCCGAGCGGCGCAGGCAGTGGCGCAGGCGGCGTGATGGCGCCGTGGAGCTCGTCGTCGGGTTCTGGCCTTGGTTTCATGGGAAGATCATGGGAAGATTGTGGAAATATGTGGAAATATCATGAGAATAATGGGAATATTACAGGAATATCATGGGGAAATACAATGGAGATAGAATTCTCTGGCGGTGTGATTACCTTAAACCAACCATTTTTTGAGGCTGTAGTGGGATATCATGGGATATCATGGCCAATCCCTTCCGCCTGATGTTGGATCCCCCAAAACGAAGCCCTGATTTAGTACTGGATATCATTGGATCTATTGAATTGGAGTCCCAAATATTGAGGGTATTCAATCATGGTTAGGGAGTTAGGGATATTAGGAGGATGGGACTAATCATTGTTTGGGTTATCAAGTTATCATGTGTTATCATGACTGATGTGATGATGGGTTCAATCTTATAGTTAGCATCAGGAGTAAGATCTGAAAATGTTCAAAATCAGGATCATCAGCAATGTAGCATATATGGCTCGATGCATCTTACACCAGCCAAGTGTGGGGTTCTATCATCCCATCATAGCACCATGGTCTAAGTTCATGTTTATCTTCAAACCTAGGACAATAAATGTATAATTAGATTATATATCTTTCATCACTACTGTTGAAATATGGTGAAATGGCCTTCCGTCAGAGTTTCTGCCCCATCCCTGGTTCCTGTGCTACACACTTCTCCAGGCCATCCATGGATGCCCAGCGCAGGTGGTTCACATCCCCTTGCCTTGTCGATTCACCATCCCATGATTCATGTTGACTGGTCAAGAAAATACACGCTCGTTAAACCCCGTCATTTCATCTAAATGCAGCATGGAATGCAACTGACGAGGGCCACAACCAATACAATATCATCGGGAATCCATTCCATAAATAGGTCCATGTCAAATTTAGGAGGGTTGGGATGAAAATGGATGTGATAAATTAATTCCCCAGACTGAATCATCAATTTTGATAAACTCACAGCTGGGTCTGAGATCCCATAATTGGCGTTTCTGCCCTCTGGCAAACTAACATATCAATAGCTTTGGAAAATCACCATTTTAAGACGTAAATCAACTATATATAAATGAGCCATTTTCAACAGCTATGTTAAATTACCAGAGGGTATCCCCATTTTGTCAGATAAATCCAATTTTTGGGCCAGTTACATACATCCCATTCTTGCAGTTTATGTAATCCCCATGTCCTAGTCTTGCTGCAATCAAATCTTGCGGCAAATTTCTCGCTCGCAGCTGTTTCCAGTTTTCGCTCGATGCCTAAATTTACGTTCTCAGTACAACTTATCCCCATCATTATCTCAGTTTTCGAAGCTGTTCCCAAAAACTTTCTAACCACGCATACTGCGGGCAATAATGGAACTTGCAATCAAACTTCTGTTGAATGAGGATGATCGCGGGCTGGTAGATCCCCAATTCGGAGGGATATTCCATGAATGTTGCCACATCTGCATACATACTTATATACATTTACATATACACACACACACACATCCCGTCACATACCAATCCATATAATTACATATATAGTTGATACACATGCATATATATATATATACATATTTAATTTATACGTATACACAATTGATAAATATCCAGCTGGTAGATAGATGTGTGATTATGCGGACTAATACTGCCAGTTCCCACTGCCATGGCACGAGGAAGGCACGAAGGCGGGCTCGCTGCGCGCATTGCTCCGTGCGCCGGAGGTGGGCCGCACCAGCGGCAGCGCAGAAGTGGGCGCGGGCGGCCTCCAGGTGCTGCGACGGAGCTCATGGATATAGATAGATAGATACATATATATATATATATTTACATATTATATGTATATATATATATACAGTATACATATTCATTTATATTTACATGGAACTTATATGTAGGCATGTGTGTGTGATTATGTATGTGTGCAGAATGTTACATCTTCAAACAATGTCTGTAGATGTACATAGAATATACGTGCACGTAACAGATTCCTTGCAAGAATGTTGTATAATTACCGAGATTTACGCAGCAATTACTTTTGGGAATTTACCCAGAAAAGAGATTGATTTTAGAACATGTGAAAACGATGGGGAAAACATGATCCATAGAATCTTGCAACATCCACAGGAAATGCGTGTTCAATCTCTTTGAGGACGTCTAGGACAACTCAATCCAGGCAACATACCGATGGGTTGAGTGGTTGATTCGGGATGATTGAGATCGCCCCCAAAATGGCTGAGAATTGCGGGCGCCTATGACTAATCGTTCCCAAACTATGGTTGAACAAAAAAATATCTTTGAAACCTCCAACCAGACATATCCTTTTAAAACCACTGGTTACATCTACATTTTTGCTGGTCACATCCCAAATTCTACTGGTTAAACCTAAATCCCAATTGTTGCCGCTTAAATATGACTTCATATGGTTCAATCCCCATAATGTTGATTGAGTGAAATCCCCATCTAGATTGCTTAGCGATATTGGTCAAATCACGTTCAAATCCCAATTTTACTGCTTACCCTCTGGTGAACCAGCATAGCTATGGAAAAAGGTGATCTATAAATTTGTAGTTGATTTTCCTTTCAAAAAAAGTGTGATGCTCATTGATTTTCCAGTTTTTTTGTATCTTCACTGGTGAATCCCACCACTAGCCCCATACCATGACTGCCTGCCGACCGGCGTGGATGGGACTTCCTGGACCTCGGTGTCCTCCTCAGTGGGATCTCAATGGTGTCTTAAAGGGTTGTAAATGAATTTCATTGAATTTCAATGGGATCTGAATGGTTTTTTCTTGGAATGGTGGGCTAATGATTTCTTAATGATGCCCTTCGAATCATATTGTTCAAATGGGATCTCGTGGTGCTTTCATAGGGTTTCATGTAGGACGTCGTGGCAACGTAACCGGTTTAATAAAAAATGTAACCATCACTTGTGAATATGAACTCAATTTGATGGGATTTGACCGCCATCAGTTCAGGTTTAATGGAATTCAGCGGGGGTGATTTCTTGACCAACTGACAGGAAGCTAGGTGCCAAGTGCTTTCCTTGGATATCGATACCAACTGAACATATAACCATCATGATAGTGACAATACATCTATTTTGCATCGAAAAGAAGCATCACAACCACCCGGATGTTGGCTGAAATCCCGTCAACATATCTTGGCCCATGGTCAACCAAAAACCTGTGTATTTACCATCATGTGTGAAAGTAATGGTACAACTGACGGTATTTACCAAATGGTATTTACCAAGGTACGAGTACTTGCTTTTCATTTCAGGGATTTATCAAAGATATGTTAAACACATGTGCTTTTTTTGCTGAGTAAATCACCATTGTGGGTCAACATCTCTCAACATCGCTGCCCTGCCCCCACCAGACCCGACCTCCAGGTCCAAGGGCGGTGTCATGCCACCGCCTTGCAAGTCCTGTGGAGGGGATAGGTCTTTTGAGGAACATGAGCCACGATTGTGTTCCTTCAACTCTGAAGCGATTTGTGGGCTATATATCTATATATATATATATTATGTTTTTGTCCATCTGTACATATATATAATTATATATATACATATATGAATACACATGATGCTGTGATACCTTGTTGTTGCATAGGCCCATCCTGCAATGGATACAATACTAAAATGACCCATCCCCCAGTGAAAAAACATGCACAAATTGAATTTGGGGATTTCCTGTCTGTCCCAGGGTGATTGCGCGTGGCTGCGCATATGTTTATGTATATGTATATATATATATATGTGTGTGTGTGTGCGTGTGTTTTTTTTTTTTAAGAAAAACATGTACTTTACAGAAAGAGAGAGGGAGAAAATCCCAGATATGGAGGGGTACACCAAGTTGCCAGGTACCTCAAGATGAATGCTTCACTACGAATCAGTCGAATCAGTCAAAGCAACCAGACTGTAGATCTTTCAGTGGGATCTAAAGTTTTCATCCGTGTCAATATAATAATATAATGAAATCAGCTAACCCTCGAAATCCAGGTTGTTCCGGCTTGTATCCACGCTTTTCGGGGTATCCGGATTCTTGCGTAGAACATCTCCAGGTTTAACAATCACTTTGTGTTTGGCTCCGTCAAACACTTGAAAACTCAGGAAACTTACCATGCTCGTTGACCAGTTGTCCCGATGATTCATTGCCTGAAATGGTCTCATAATATGTCCTAATGTTTGTTGGTAATTTGGAGTTCATCCCATGCTTTTCTTGGTGGATCCCACCTCATCCCCAAGAAATCGTCAGGGGATCATCATCCCATGGCTGAAAATAGAAATTGGTCGAAACCACCAGCCAGTAACGACTGACCCGCTTCAACGCGATGCCCCACATTCGCCAAGTTGGATTATAACTATAGGCGTCCTAGGATTTATGATGGATATATGGACCCATCTATAAATATACTGCATTCTATGGTATTTGAATATATATATATATATATATATACATGTGCATGTGTGCAAAAACTACATTGATGTAACATAGACCGTTGATATTCTATAACATTCTATATGTGCATTCTATGCGTGACTTGATCATATTCATAATAGTCTTAAGTATACTTTTCTATAATATTATATATATATATATTCTATATGTATCTATCATATTCATAACATTCCATACTATAGAAATCTCACTGGAGAGGGCCATCACTGGCTCCTGCACCATGTCGTCCCTCTGAAGCGCATCCAGGACTGCTTCGATGGGCCAGATCCACTGGGTGAACTGCCGGCGGAGCTGCAGGGGACGCAGGGATGAGATTTTTGGAACTTGCCCTAATAGCTGATATATGTTTACATATGTTGATATGTAGTTATAGTTGGATGATATATGTTCATCATGTCAACATTGTTGGAATATAGTTGATATGTGTTGATAGATGTATCTACACAGTTGGATGATATATGTTCAACCCAACTTCGGAAAATCATATCAACATTGTTGGAGTATAGTTGGCATCATATGTTGGTCTTTTATGATATACAAATGATATTTTGGTTGATAGATGGAGGATATATGGTTGCAACTCTGGCGAATGAAATTCATAGAACATAGCCCAGTTATGGGTGTTACAACTGTGAAGCCTTCGGGTTGATATCTCCCAATGAGTGCCGACCAAATGGATCAGCCCCATTTCTGCAGGTTAAACCCCTATTCTTCTTTTATATAATATATTATGCAGGTATACCCCAGTCTTTGGGTTTTATAGAGGATCAAAATGTCTCATGCATCTATAAACCGTCTTGTTCATACAAATTGAGGCTTATTTCGTGACAATACGGGTTGCTAATTTTGGGCAGTAGGAAATGAGGGATACCAGGCGCAAACCAGCTGAAGGGTGGTTGAAAAAAGACCGGAGAAAAAAAGTGTAGGAAAATTGAGGGTCAGCCTCCCATGCTGAAAGGGGAACCCATCAAGATCCTCAAGCGGTTCGCAAGTGGTTGGGAACTGGCTCTCTGACCTCTTATGATTGGAGGAGATCGAGATTATGACCCATCTAACATGATCTAACAGTATAACTTCCAGGTTCAGCCCACGACCAGAAGCCTCACTGGTGGTTCAATGCCCAGTTCCGCAATCACAACACCCTTCAACTGATGGCTCGCCATTGGAATATATTGGTATTTTATGCGTGTATATGTATATATATATATATATTCTGTGTGTATATGTGCATATGTATTTATATTTATATTTAGATATATCTGCATAATATATCTATAATAGTTGAAGGCAGGCAGCGCACCAAGAATCAAACAGCGCCCATGCGTGTTTTCTCACGGGGTCTAGTGCCAGCAGCCAAAAAGGCTACGTCATGAGATCATATGTACACCATATTCACACATCCCCCCCTCTATCCCTGCGAGCTTCCTTGTATTGCTGTCGCTTTCGAGCAGCATCTTTTCGCAAATTGGATTCCTCCTCAGTATCGCGAAGAGACCACAGGCCTTCAATGAGTGCACGAGTCAACGCGCCATTGCTGTACCACTTCGTCATCGCGTCGGCGATCATGTGATGACCCGGCACCCACTTCACAAAGGCCTCGGTGGCATTGTCCGTGAGGGCCTGCTTGAGGACGGCAAGGTCTATCTGGATCTTTCGGTCGGTGGTTTGCGTCTCAGCCGTCAGGACGTCATAGCCCGTCTTTGCATCAATCACCAGGTAATGCGGCCACTTGCTGGCCCAAAGCTTCCACTGCTTGAGCTTGAAGTCCCGGTGAATGATCTCTGAGAGGGCCGCCCTGACAAAGTCGCCATGTTCGAAGGCTGTTGCTGCCATGCTGACCTCAGCGCTCATACTGCATCTCACCACGCGCTGGATCTTCATACTTGCAGCTTCCACCACGCAGATCTTTCCCTCGCCGCTCAAGATACTGGCATCTGCCAGCCCCACGACCACACCTCCTTGACTGTGGCCTCCTGGTTGCGCACCATATGCGGCATCGCTGGCCGAGATCACCACGAAGTTTCGCCAATCGTCCAGCTTTCTCACAAGTTGCACTTGAGGTTGTTTTGCTCGGTAGATCACTTTGTTGAGCCAGTCCAAGGTCTCCTTGCCTCCTTTCGCAGCCAACTGCTGCACATGGGAGACCCCAAAGGAAAGGTCATAGCGACCCTGACGGCTCATCCAGTTCAGCTGCCCGACCAAGGAGGAGACCTGCACCTTCTCCTCCGGAGTCAAGATGTCGTCCGACGTCCGCCGAATTGTGACCTTCTCCAGGTTCTTCGCGTAGTCGTCCATCTGGTATTCAAACTCCTTGGTCTCCGGGTTCTGCCTCTCCCACCGTCCGCAAAACTTAGTCCACCCATCGGTGGCGCGCCTCAGCTTTCCGAAGCGCAACCTCTCATGCACTTGGCGCCAGATCTCCTCAGCGGTGGAGTCTCCTGCATAGCGGGTGTCGTCCACATGGATGCATGCCAATGCCCTCAACGATCCATCCTCGTGATAGGCAGCAAACACCCCTGGCAACAGGGTCAATTCTCCCATGCCGCAAACCTTCAGGGTGTCCGCATACTCGAGGTACCAAAGGCGGGGACTTTCTGGAAGACCAAAACCCCCTTTCGTCATTCGCAATAGATCCTGTCGAAAACCTTCACCAAGTTTTTGTCGAATGAACTCCTCCACATACTCCGGGTACCCCTTGGGGAGCCTCACGTAGACTTCACGTTCTCGGGGCAGGTGCTTCCCCTGCAAGAAAGCACTCGACACATCCTCGTAGTTCACCACCCAGCCCATCTGTACACTGATCCAATTGAGCAAGTTGTGTGCCAGTAGAGCCGCCGTTGGTGCCAAAGTGGCATAGCGACCCATGTCAGGATCCTTGTGCCCACCCAAAATGAGTCGGCCTTTGAGTTCAGCTTCAGGCAAAGTGTCACCACCCTTGTTGGTGAGGACAAAGCGGGAGCTCAGCACTCTCTTCGGATCCATGTACTTGTCTGTCGGAACACCCTCCAACGCGTCGTGGTCGAAGTAGATCTGAATGGCCTTCAAGATCGGCTCCTTGAAGGCGGCGCGCCACAGCTCGTCCATCTTCTGCCAGGAAAGTTCTACCCTGGCTTTGCCAGTGACCACCTTGCTCGCAGCCACCGCTGCACCATGCTCTGCAGCTCGATGCTCCAACTGCTCTTGAATCTCTTCCAAGGCTTGCTTCTGCACCTCAGGTGACGTCCTCCTGAACTTTCATCTCCTCTTCGACGCCAGGCAGTCTCATGTGCTTGGTCCACCTTTTCCGCATACATCACCAAACTTGCTGCCGCCTGACGATCAGCCTTGCGGCGTCTTGCCTCATTGCTACTCTGCACCATCTTGGATTTCCGAATGAGCTTGCGAATGTGCTTCACCTGTGAACTTGCCGTAGCCATACCAGCCCTGAGTTGTGCCTCCGTCAATTTGGATGGCACCCCCTTTTTCGCACGCCCCAAATTCTCAAAAATCTGCTTCTTCTGCTGGAAGGCCAGAGAGCTTGGCTCCTGTCTCTCTTGACTTCCCATAGCTATATCCTCCCCTCCAATGTCTTCCTCTTCGACCATCGGGGGCATCTCGTCGTCCTCCTCCAGCAACTCGACACGTTCTTCCGGTTGAAGACCACGAACCAAAGCCGCACTTGTAGCCGCACTACTCGTGCTCGATGACAAAGCTTGTCGAATTGAGTGGGGCACATCGTTCATCATCTCCAAGCGCCTCACCTGTCGACTCCGCAATGCTGCCTCCGAATCATCCAGCATGTAGTTCTGGTCCATGTTGACACCTCGCCGTTGTGCACCTGGAGGGGCAGGTGTTCCTGGGATCAGCACCGACTTGCGTTGGTTCTCCTCCATGACCAGCTTGCCGTCCTTGATCTCCTTCATCACATCGTCCAAAGCCTGGACGACAAACTGCGATCCCAACATCTCATCGGGAGTCGCCAATCTGATCTTCTCCAACGGAAAACTTCGCACCTTTGCACGCAGGCGCACCCAGACCCGACGTGGAGCTCCTTCATGTTTCTCCACGCACACCACTAAGCCCGGTCCATCCCAGCTGGCATGATCTTTAAGACGACGATGTTGTCCTCGTCTTGAAGGCGGGGGCTCGTGCACGTACACGGTCATGCCCTCCTGGAGGTTCTCCAACTTCGTGGTCTCGATCGACTTGTCAGTGCTTTGCGGATAGTCTCGGATGAATCCACCCAATTGAAACTATCCACAGCCGCTGCCCTGATCCTCTCTGCACGCCGAAGAGCATCCTTCACCTCCAGCTCGTCGTTGATCGTGCAGCGCACTTGGCCGCTGCACAGCTGCTCCATGATGGACTGCGGGACCACGGTGTTCTTGCCGGTGACAGCCTGTAAAGGCGAAAGTCCCATGCGGTTGCAAAGCCGATTCTTGGCATTGAAGCAGCTCGTCGCCACTAGCTTCATGTCCTCCAACCCCTTGATCTGGTGGGAGACAATCACCCTCATCATCATGAGCTTGACAATGGCGCCGTGACGCTCCACCTTGCCTTGTCGCCACTTTGCTCCTGGAGGCACCACATCATGTCGAAAGTCCAGCAGTCCTGACAAACGAGCGACCACATCCTCAAACTCCTTGCCACCATCCGTCTGGAAAACTTCAGGGGGACCAAAGATTGCACACCATTTATTCTGCAGAAGGTCGGCCGTGAACTCTGCACTGACTTGCTTACTGGCATTGCCGATGTGGTACTCCGTCAAGGCATCGATGAGGTGCGTGACGTTGAAGCGCTCCCCGTTCATGTCCCACACGTAGAAGGAGTCCGCCAAGACCTTCTCACCAAAGCGTGATGCTTTGAAACCACTTACCTTTGGCTCTGCCCCAGGAGGTCGAACTGCTTGACAAATTTGACATCGAAGCCCCTTCACCAGCTCCACAATCTTCGCGCTGGCTCCACTCACCAGAAGCATCCTCACCAGTCGCTCCTGTGAAGGATGCCCCAACACCACGTGAAGATGAGCCAAAGCTTGCCGAACTTTGTGAGGATCCTGCCGTGCCGTCCCCTCAAAGAACACGTAGTCATACTGGCCTCCACGCCAATCAGCCTTGGCGAGCTCTTTCCGAAGTTCACCTTCAGGAGTGGGAAAAGGTTCCACTGGCATCACATAGTGTGCCTTCCCAGGCTCTCGTGCATCAGCCAGTTTCTGTGGAGCTTCAACATCACATTTTTCCCATGCTTGTTCAGCTGCCCATAGGATGTGTTCACATAGGGGCTGGGGCCATTTCGCAGCCAATGCTGACCTCCTCTGCCAGCGTCCCTCAAAGAAGACATTCCCTTCAATGGGCTGATGTTCTTCGGGCGAATGGGTGCAGACCGCACCCACCATCAACGCATCTCGCATGCCCTCATCATTGACATCGAACGCTGTGAATTTCTGGTGGGGCTTGCCACTTTCGACATCGCATAGCCCAAAAGCACATTGTGGTACCTTGGCTCGATGTAGGTTGGGTCTCTCCTCCATAAAGTCCATGGTAAGAGCTGCAGACTGCGCTGGGTTCTCCGTCAATGCCAAGCGCCCATTCTTGTCCTGCTCGTCCCAAACAGCTCGGCAGAAACGCCACAAGGGGATATCTTGCTGCCGCTCCTCCATCACCTTGTCGATGTTCGGATTGATGCGTTGGAACTGTGACCAGGGTCCGCACCTGGGGCTCATCGTCACCAGATCAGGCTTTGTCTCACGAATCATGGCCAACACCTCCCGGCGAGTATGGGCATTGTGCAAGTCCTGGCCATAGATCAAATCCACCGGCGCCATGCTCTGCCACCCTTCTCTCAAATTTGCCGTAGAGGTCAGCCGTGCGCAGCCAGCAAAGAGCTCGAGGACCAAATAGTGCTCCCGCATCTCCTTCACCTGAGTGACCGCCACATGCCGCTCACGCGCATTGTTCATTGCCTGCTTGAGCTTCTGGATGAAGCCTCTTTGTGGCTGGATTCGATACCAGCTGTCTGCCGGGTGAAGTCGCTGCTCCTGAGTCTCTGACGCATTGCTCCGAAGTGTCCCCAAAGTGAGGCCACCTCGTAACTCAGAAGAGGTTCAGCCATCGTGGATTCCTCCTCCAAGTAGCCTTCCCTTTCGATTCGATCTTCACGGCCTCCTTCACCCTCATCTGCCAGACCAGCTTCTTCCATAGATACGTCCTCAGGCGACTGCAGGTGCTCTTCATCACATTGCACGCCAGATCGTCGCTGAAGACGTTGCTCAGAGATGGATACCGAGCTTCCCACCCGGTCAGAGCCTGTGTGGCTAGCGTCTGTTGCGCCCGAGCTTCTTGTTGACTCCGGCATTTGTGAATGATCCTCAGTTCCTCGGCTGTCAGACCTTGAATGCTCTCGGTATCCACCGTGTCTGGATGATCCTGCTCGTCCTCTGACGGAGGTAGACCTCTCTGAAGACGTGTCCCTTTGGGTGTGGCTGCAGCTTTCGGAGTACTCTTCGGCAACGCAGATGTCTTGCCCTTCCCGTGCAAGGCGGCCGCACGGGCTACGGGACCGCGATCTCTCCGATCCACCTCCATGGACTGAGGGGCTTCCTTTCTCGCACTGCTCCTCTCTTCTGCCAGGCGATTCTCCTCCTCCAACTGCCGTTCCAGCTGCAGCTGGTCGTATGTGATCTCGAACGAGCCCTCGTCCTCTGATATCTCGGGGCAGTGCCTGGTGTGGTGACCCACCAGACCGCATACTCGGCATTGCGGAGGATTGCCGAGGGGAACTTCCATAGGAAGGAGGGGCTACTACTTCGTCTCGAGCCAGCTGTGAACCAAAAACCTCACGAGATGCATCATCATTCGACCATACCAACATCACCTCTGCATTGTCGTCCATCATGAAGTCCGCAGGTGGTGTCCACACATCTTCAAGCAAACCAAATTCGTCAATTCTCACTGTGTAATGTCCTGCCCTAGTCTCTTGAAGTCCATAGTTCTTGACCTTCAACTTCTTAGATGACAAAGTGCGTGTGGCAGTGTCCAATTGAATGCCCAAAAGAGTGTGCGATTGTTTTGAAAGCAAAGGAGGACATGGACCACCCACAACACTGAAGGCCAGAAGAACTCGTTTGGCACCGAAAGTGGCTTCCAATTGTAAACGAAAACGACTTTTCAGGGTATTTCCATCACCAAACCTGAAAACTTCTTCTTCGGGTAAAACACGAAACCATCGCCCATGTTGTTGCCACTCTTTCACCACATCATTGGCCCACTGAACTCCAACCACATTGCGCATGCAACCCAAATCTAAGATGACTTTCTTGGCCAATTCCTTCATGTTCCACCATGTTTCAAAAGGAACCACCCCTGCCGATTGTGAACTAGATGATGCATGTGTAGTTGTTGAACCCCCATGATCCTCCACTTGCACGCCCATCAGCACCATATATGCTGCGACATTGCAGTTCTCAGGTTTGTCATTCACATGGCATAGCTCTTCCAGCAGACCCCATTCTCGGTCTGCCTCATCCTTCGACTTTGTCGCAGGAGCTGCCACTAAAACAGGATTGGTGGCCAAAGCAGCCTTCACCTTTGGACAGTCACGTGCATAGTGTCCAACTTCGTCGCAGACAAAGCATTTGCCCGCTTTGGGGCCCTTCTTCGTGTCGCTCTCGGCCTTGCGGTAGAAATTGCGCATCTTCTTGACTTCTGCCATCTTTTGTTTGGCCTTGTACTGAAGGGCCAGCGCCTCATGCTCAGCGTGCAGCACATCCATAGGAGCTTGATCTGGCTCCTCACAACTCTCGTCGCCACCATTCTCCTCAGGGATGCCCTCCAAAGACACCTGGGTGTCGGTCTCGATCTCGCCAAGCTCAGCCGCCAGCGCTTGCTTCTCCTTCTTGTACCTGAAGCCCACCACACCACGCTGCACAAGATGCTCTTCTCCTTGGGCTCCACTCAACTGCGCCTCAGCCTGGCCAATAGGGAAACCAGACTCGCCCTCCAACTCAGCCGAAAGTTCCATCATTGCTCCTGTGATGGAGCTCTCATCCTCCTTCACAGCATGGGTCTTGATCAAAGCTTTGTCTCTTCGAGTCAATCTAGCATGATCCAAAAGGTGGCCCACGTAGAATCTTTCGCCCGTAGAGAGCGAGGCGTCCAAGCTCTCCAGCTGGTCCCTGTAGAGGCCTGCTCTGGTGATATAACTCTCCAAGCTCTCACCAGGAAGTCGAGACAAGGTCAGAAGTCTCTTTCGATGCCAATCCACCCGGTGCTTCTCAGTCTGCCGCACTATGGGTGATTTCTCCAATGTCTTGAAGATCTTTTCCAACCCATCTTTGTTGTCGACATCCTCCGGCTCCAAGTGCTTCACAAGCTGCGCAGCACGATCTCGCAGCTGCACCATGACCCGTGGTCCAACTAAGGCCACAGGCAATTGGTGTCCCTCGCCATGCAGCCAAAAACGTACGGACCTCTTCCAATCTCGATAGCTTTCACCTTGACGAGCTCGAAAAACTGGGGGATAGGATGTTGAAATCTTACCTGTGGTCTTCTTCTCTTCGTCCTTGTCCGCCTTGTCGTGAATGCTCTGCACCTTGCCGCTAGGTAGATCTCCTTTAGGTCCATCATCGCCGTCAGATTCTCCCGAATGTTCTCGGGGTCCCCACAACATCTCGGTCAGGTTCACGACAACGTTCAACTTCTGGAGCTCGTAGTACTCCACGGTCTTCGTTGTGCCAACGATACCAAGGGTCATCACGATCCTACCCTCCTCGGTCTCGACGTGAAACGTAGACCCAATTCTCGCGGCCACTATGCGATGAATCGCTCCACGAATTCCATGACCACCGATCGGCCCCACGCCACCACGACGCGTCAGAAGAATCATAAGACGCATTGGACGCGATGTCGTAGTTCTCAACGAAACCTCCGGCTTCTCTCCCAGACCTATGACCGACCCCCCCGCTCCAATTCGCCCAACCTGAACTGTTGCTGCGGTCAGTCCTTTCTGAAGGAAGCTCAAAACTTTCGATTTCTACACCATATGTTGCCCAACCTTCCCCATAGTACGAACTCATCTTGCTGGCACAGATCCCGCTAAGGCCCAAGCCCTTGATCACCTCCCAGGTGTTCCACAAGATGCCAAAGACCTCACCAAGGTCACACGCAAAGATTGCCCACCGCTACCAAATCACCTCGACGGTGTCCACCTAGGTCACCGTAGAGCAACCCAAAGCCTCGCGCAATGATTGCCCACCGCGCACTCACCGCCCTGGATCTCAACCTCGCTCCGCTGCCAGTTGAAGGCAGGCAGCGCACCAAGAATCAAACAGCGCCCATGCGTGTTTTCTCACGGGGTCTAGTGCCAGCAGCCAAAAAGGCTACGTCATGAGATCAACACCATATTCACAATAATATATATATATATCTATCTATATCTACACATATTATATATATATATATATGTATAGTTGTATTTATACAAATGTGTGTGATATGTTTGCATAAAATCCCATGAACTTACCATGCACTGAAACGACTGGACTCATCCCGCTGGGCCCCTCCTCACCGCGCTGGTGCTGGAAGAAGTAGAGCCCCATGCCTTGGAGTCTGGCGGGCCATGGCCATGGTCCATCGTCGAGATTTCATGGTGATTGAACCATCAACAAACAGGAAATTCATGGAGATTTAATGTTGATGGGATTGAATGGGATTGAATAGGATTTAACCATCAACAAATGATTTAAGGGGATTGAATGGAGTTTCCGATTCCATGGGATTTCATGGGATTTGATGCGATTTAATGCTGACACAATCGGGTAATCCCCGAACTAAATGGAGGCTTATAGCTGGGAAAATCAACTATATTTAATGGATATATTGCGAATTCTCCGGGGTAATTAAACGATTGCTCCAAGCAATTTCCCAGGATATTCTGCTAATGGCCCAGAATACAATTTCTGCTAAGAATTTGTGGGAGAGAATTATTTGTTTAAAAATGATTTTGAAGGTTGGCACGGAAAATTTATTTACTAATGCGAAAGAGCCATAAATGATTGGTCATTGTGAGTAAACATATCCTAACGGTTGGTAAGGAGTCCAACGGCCTGGTGAAAATAGTGAGCAAAACTTAACACAAATCGTAGCCCCAGTGGTAGATAGAAGTATATCATCTGCAAAAAGCTGCTATCAAAAGTACATATTAAAATCCGACATCATAACCAGTCAGTTTATAGTACACGTGGACACTGCATTCTCTCCGGATTGGTTGGAAAATCTCGACGCCGGAAACCATGTCGCTGGAGCGATTCCGCTTCCACTCCGCCGGGACCTGCAACGTCACCTGGCGCGATTTCAAACGCCCCAGCAGGTGGTGATTTTACCAACAAACATTCAGATTTTTGCCATCAAAAATGGTGATGCTACCAACAAAGATGGTGATTTTATCAACCAAAATTATGGTTTTACCATCACAATCATGGGGTGTTGCATCAAAATTATTTCAAAATTGGGACCTAACCATCGAAAGATAGAGATTTCACCGTCAAAAAAGTGGAAACTCACAAAAACATGGTGATTTATAAGGAGCAAACCGCTGATAATAATGGTGATAGATAAGGGTGATACGGTAGAAGGGGATTTAGTAGAAGGGGGAAATGGGATATACTGGGATATATATATATATAGTTAATTAGTAGATTAGATTAATTAGTGGATTCGATGGTTGGATCTGGTTGGTATTGATGGCTTTACCATCCCGCAAATTTGAATGGTGATGGTTAGGAATTGATTGCTTCATAATGGGATGACGAGGTAAGTGATTCGTAAATGTACTGATGCGAAAATGACCCTAAAGGGATTCATCCAACATATTGGTATACCGGTATACCATCCATCCAGTAGAGATCCAATATTTCTTTATATATATATAGTTAGTTAGTTAGTTAGTTAGTTAGTTAGTTAGTTAGTTAGTTAGTTAGTTAGTTAGTTAGTTAGTTAGTTAGTTAGTTAGTTAGTTAGTTAGTTAGTTTGTTAGTTAGTTAGTTAGTTAGTTAGTTAGTTAGTTAATTCGTTCGTTCGTTCGTTCGTTAGTTAGTTCGTTAGTTAGTTAGTTAGTTGTTATGAGATGTTATGAGAGGGATGTTGAGGTGTGACAAGAATGTGGTTTGGATGGAATATGATGAGATGGTTGAAGTGTTGTTTATGGCAGGTTTTGAATGGTGTTGACATGCATTGTGGGTGAAAATGCTGCGTTTGAAGTACTGTATTGACAATACAAACGGAAGGGGTTCACGGGATGTTGACTGGCAAAATGATGCAAAATGATTGTGTATGGAATATCGACCGCAGAAATGAGTGCATTGAATTGCTCGTTCTGGATCCTTTACAACTTTATGGAAGCAACAAGCCCCTATTGCAGAATCATCGGCCTGGGTTCTATAGAGGTAGCCCTGTGTCTGATTCTTATCACTGGAAATTGTGAGTTGTAGCGTTCCTTCCATTCAACGCATGGTCTCCTCAAGTGCTAGATGGCGAGTGGAAATAAGATGTTTTTTTTTTGAGCCTGGGTGAAGCGCATCCAAGTACCAAAGTGAAACAACTCCCCGAGTTTCTAAGTGACAAATAGCCACCTGATAGCTGCCCGTAACCCCCAAAATAGCTAGGGACAACTTGGAGGACCCTCCCACCTGGGAAGTGGCTAAGAAGTTCAATGCGTGCACCCTCTGCACCCGCTAAAGCCATCCAGTGGGTTTCCCCAGATAAAATACAATGCGTGTTTCTTGCGCTTAACTCCTGACTTTGATAATCATCAAGTCTGACTAGTGCAATTAGATCATTAGAATATATTTGAATTGGTAGGAATACCCACATCTTTGTAAACGTTTGTTACCCGTGCAGTGGGTTTTCTAAGAAAATGGGATCATGATGGATGATTCCACCTAGGGACACGCCTTCATCGCCCAGAGAATCTCTTGCACCACATCGGGCGGGGCCTGTCAAAAGGAGCCCCAGCACCGGTGGCTTCAAACTTCACCACGACCAAATATGGGGAAGTATGGGAAGTATGGGTTTACACCAATGGGTAAGTAAAAGGTGAGCTTTTTTTGGGGGGGTGAATCAGCAAGAAAAATAGTTTTGAATAGTTGGTTGGAGGGATGGTA
Organism: Symbiodinium sp. clade C Y103; assembly: GCA_003297045.1. NCBI lineage: Eukaryota > Dinophyceae > Suessiales > Symbiodiniaceae > Cladocopium > Cladocopium sp. clade C. Next base: position 315,353 of record BGPT01000403.1, read on the forward strand.
GTTTTTTCATAGGAGTCTGCCAAACAAGTTGTATAAAAATGTTCCGTCTCCATTGCCACGGCGGTTCCGCGAAGGGTTTCAACATGTTTTAACCACTTCCTCTGGTAAGCTAAGCATGGAGTGGAACATCAACTAAAATTTAATCCATTCAGACGGGCAAGTGTTCAACGACAAATGTATGATTACAGGAGCGTACGCTTCTTAGTTTTGGGATGACACGCACACACAAAATGGAAAATGACACCAAAGAAATGCGTTTCCAGGTTCTTCAAAATCAGCTTTGAAAGCCTCAAACTTTGGGGGTTCAATGTTTGTTACACACACACAAATGTATATATATATACGTCCAATTATAGCAAAAGATTCAAGTACTCAAGTACCCTTCCCAGGTTGACCCAGAAATGGCTTAAGTCAAGTTCCTATGCTTCCTGCCTCTCTGCGACCTGGCCTATTTTCCTCCACGTCACTTTACCCAGCAATGTCAACCCTGGATTGATTTCAAAAAGAAATAAAACGCGGTGCTGTTTTTTTTTGAGGGGAACCATTTGAGTAGCAAATTATCACATCACTTTTTGGAAGCCAGCCCCCATTAACGACAGTCATCAACCAGGGCTTATTCATCCGGATTTGACATTAGCCACACCTTGGCATTGTGCTTCTCAAAGCCTCAGTGCTGAGTTTTTGTTGTCAGATGCTTTGGCCAAAGAGTTACAAAGTCTGTGCAACCATCAACACAATGTTGAAGTTTTGATGCTTATTTGCTGAGGCCACAACTTACTAACCATCAAATTCAAACAATCACCATAGCCTTGATGGATTCAAACAAACAAATGCATTATAGTTCACATAGCATCGCGTCATCACGTTCAAGAATCTGTCAGTGATACTTGTCATATGTTTCTGGTTAAAATCCATTGTATTACATCCCAACTTTAGCGATTGTGATTGAAACCTCCATTTGACTGTTAAATCCCTACTAGTTGCAGTATACCCAAAATATAGTGTAGATGTTTAAATCACCATGTTTGATAGTTGAAATTCCATTTCTACTGGTTAAGTCCCTTAGATCCCCGTGTTTGCTGGTGAAATCTCAATCGTAGATCACTATGCTGGGTAAGTCCTTATTGGTTGCTTAAATCTACGGTTTCTTTTTAAATCACCGTTTTGGTGGGTTAAATGACACTAAATCCCGTTTCTCATCCCCATCTGATGGTTATATCTCATTCTGGCCAGCCCCAACAAGATCGATCGATTTATTCGTAAAATCATGTAAAACCTCGCTGAAACATGAATAACATATGATGACCCCGGGGAAAACAAAGAAATAGATGCCTAAAATCCACTATTTGTAGATGGTTTTCCTACGGAAACCCAAGGGTTTTCCCACGTTTTTCCCCATCTTTTTGGTGGATTTCTCTATCCTCAACGCCTCGTGGGCAGCGCCACGCCCCGTTGGCCGTGTGGACCGTTCGCCGCGTGGCAGCGCTCCACGTCCTCCGCAGATCTCGCGCCCGGGCTGGAGATCAGCTCCCGAAGCCCCTGCTGGATCTCTTCGAACCTGTGTCGAGGATGGCTGGATATGTATCGCATACATTGTAGTATACAATAGTAAGATATATACATATATATATATATCCATATATACATATATATATATATGTATATATATATGTGTGTGTGTGTGTCGTAAATATGTCCAGTTTTATAGATGTAAAAAGTGAATAATAGAGTTTTATAACTATAAATGCGTTTGTATAGTGAATATGTATACATGTTTGTGTACAGTATCATGTGTATGGAGAGTCGTATTCCTAATTCTATACATGTATATATATATATATACATGTCATTAATTACTGTGTATATATATATATGCATATAAAGAGAGATAGTTTATGCATGATATACTCATAAATAGGAACAAAACGGTGATGATTATGAAATATTATGAATATTATAATGATCAAATGATGATATCTGAATGTATCTGATAGGTATTGGATGCTCTAACCTTTCTATACATATATTGGACCCGTCCCAAAATACACAGATCTTCCCTGTGCGTTGATCACCAGCCCAAGAATAGCTTAGCCGGGTGGCCCAAGGATGCTATCGAGATGGCTGGCATGCCTTGGCTCCGAATCCACGGCAAGAAATGCACGAAACATGGAAGTTTCGCCAAGAGTGAACACCCCCGGGAAGCAAGGTGTTTCATCATTATGGAATGATATTCCTGGAGGCCACAGTGGGGCGTATGAGATTTCATGCTTCTGAAATCCAACACAATCTAACGTGATAGTAAAGGAGACTCCTGTTTTCCCTCCAAACATATTGAACACTAGGCTTTCTCCAACCAACACCTGACGCTGAAAGTCAATTGCCTGCGATCCACCGAACAAGGGTCCATTGGTGGGATTGGGGGAACTCACATATTGATCCACCACCCCCAAAAATCATCTTTTATTCCTGGAAAACCTGGAATTCAACTTGCGATTGAAGATGTCAAAAATTGTCAAGCACCCAGAGCATTCGTGCAAGTCAAGACACAAGGAGTTCCTTAGGATTCCGCAAGCAACCAAAAATTAACAGCAACTTTCTAAACACCCAAAAATGTGTTGAACCTCCCACATAAAAATGTGGCCGAGATAAGTGTAAAGTAACCATGAATAGATTCTAAATGCAGATGGGTTACCGGCCAGAGTGCGTTTATCACTTTCTGAGTTTGATGGCCATCCATGTAGACAAAGACATCTTATCCAAACCTACAAGCCCTTTCTTCTGCGCATCTTTTGATGTTGATTCCTGAGGCACTGGGTGTTGGAGTTGGTATTTATGACGTGGTCCCTGGCCCTCCTGCTTCATGCTATTTGCAGAATTTTAGAGCTATGACCCAGAGCCACAGCTTCCACTTAAAATATGTGCAGCATTTGGGAGCCAAATGCTACCTATACATACGACCTAAATTACGTGTATACTATTTATATGCTTTTCATAGATTACCTACGGCATCCTTCTTTTCTACTTCTGTACGACCCATAGCTGAAATATAAACTGCTTATGTTACCCACAAGTCATATATTACCCAACGCATGGCTAGATATATACAATCTATATGGCTCATAGCGCACCTATACCTCTACATAGCCAACATAAAACCTATAACCTAAAAATACCTATAGTATCTGTTGACTACCAATCTACAAAACTACCACCGCCCACCACAGCCACACCAGGGCGGAACAGGGAATGACCGTTGGGGGAGGAGTGGGGTTGAAGGGGCTGGGTCGTATTCATATATATATATATATATACATATATGTGTGTATGTGTGTGTGTGTGTATTTTATATACATACATATTTGTAATGTATGTCACGTTCTACAGTATATATTGTATTGTATTAATTTATCGTATTGTAAAAGATGAGAAATGAATCGCTTTCTGGTGGAACTTCAAGGGTGGCCAAAAAAATGATGAGACCTAAATGGGAGCTTCCATCTAAGGCTTGGCAGCTGGAAAAACTGGCAGCTTCCTTCACACCAATGAGCAATTGGAATGTGCTAATTGGAAGTGTCTACCCCGATATACCGTTGGAATATACCACGATAACCACCATGTATACCTGTATACCGTTATTGTATGGTATCTGGATCATGTGTGGCAAATCCTGCTGCAAGTGGTGGCCATCGTGGTACCTGGAGCTGATTTATAGCAACCAAAAAAAAAAACTGAAATGCATAAAGTCCTACTAAAATAGTGCTAAACTTATGTTTTATCTTTTTCATCTTGTTCGGGCTTGCTATACAGTATCTCTGGAAAATTGTAATGTTTGTCCCAAACATGTTTAAGGCCGTGAGCTTGACATTTCCCCATAAAAACATGCAATCACTTGGGGGGTTTGGTCGTCTGAGGTCTCTATGAATTATGCACATGGCATATTGCCTGTGTGATATACCTGGCTGCCACCTGCGGCTACGTTCCACTTGGACCCTCTGATGGAATGAACGATCTTGGCAACATATCCTACCCTGCAGCACCAAGACAATGCTTTACCAAATATTAATTATCATAGCTTACCAATGGGTAGGAATACCCAACGCCAGAATCAGCCATAGATCAGTCACGGAGAGGGAATCTAGCCTTGTGGGTGGTGAATCAATGATGAAAATCCTTGAAATCAAAGAGACACCACTTATATAAAGAATTAACATAGAATGATTTTCTGGTTTGGATGCAGTTTCACCCCAAATCTGCAGTTAAATCATCATGTCGCTTGCTCAAAACCCACCCTCTTTTGAAAAAAAACAGATCCTTAATGTCTTAAATCCCTCAGAATCCAGAATCCATCATGATCCCCTTTTTCCCCACCTGCCAGGTGAGGGTTACTAGATTTTATCACAGCTGACCGGGGGTGGACGTCCTCCTCCTTCTCCTCCTCCCGCCTCCTCCTCCTCCTCGCCAGCTCCAGATCGCAGCAGGCACTGCCGGACCTCATCTGCCAGCTCCAGATGGCAGTGGGCACTGCCGGACTTCATCTGCCAGCTCCAGATCCCAGTGGGCACTGCCGGACTTCACCTGCCAGCTCCAGATCCCAGTGGGCACTGCCGGACTTAAGAATGTCAGATAGAATGCCAGATAGAATGCCAGATAGAATACCAGATAGAATGCCAGAAAGAATGCCAGCTCGAATGCCAGAAAGAATGTCAGATAGAATGTCAGAACATATGTCAGATAGAATGTTAGAACATATGTCAGATAGAATGTCAGAGCATATGTCAGAGAAAATGTCAGATAGAATGCCAAGAGGAAGAGGAGGAGAGGACAACTCTGATGAAATCTANCTGCCATAAAGTTTTGCCAGAAAAAGAATGTCAAAATCTATATCACACTATATTCCAAAGAAAGTATCGTGGTGGGGATCACTCGAAGCAAAGTAATTAATCATAATCCATCAGAATCACTCATAATCCATATCCCTCAGCTGAAAATCTTCCCCCTTCCATCCCCATCTGAGGGGCTGAAGGATGTTCAACCTGGCCAGGCCCTCCTGAAACCACGCCTGTGCCTGGCCACATGGGAGAAGCACCAACAGAAATGGTGGGTTTACCAAAGGAAAATTGGGTGATTTACCAAGATTTACCAAGATTTACAAAGCCAAATGGTGATTGAATGGGAACTTTGGTGATTTAACCAAACTACAGGACCATTTGCCACACATTTGTTCAAAATTTAGAATTGCCATTAGATGAAATACCTTACAACCCCTGGGTTCATACAGGATTCGCTCAAGTAGGTCTGTAAAGGTAACATGGAACCACCAAAAAATTGGGCTTGGAAAATGAGTTCATGCACCTGGATATATGGCAATCTGGGTTTCACTTTAAATCAAAGGGGTGTACTAATAGTATCTAATAGATTCTAATAGTATGATTGTTATTGCTGTCATGGTCTTTATTGCACCAGCATGATGTTTACAACTGTATGTATGAATAGATAAATATATATATATATATATATCGGTTTATGGGTGATGTAAAAAGATGCTACTTTCCTCCTCCTGCTCCGGATCAGCTGGGGAATTTCCAAAGATCATCCAGGGTTCCATGCTGGGAAGCTCAAGGTTGGGAGTTCTATTCGACTCACATGGGATACTGACCAACCAATCAATAGATAACACTGACCAACCAATCAATAGATAACCACAAAGGCGATGGTTTTATACTGTATAACCACTGTGTGGCAAATAAGGCGCCCCAGAAGTCGTCAATCCGGACAGTTACCGGGCAGAAAACATCTGTGACGATTAAAATGACTCAAACCCAGGGCTGAAAAACCAGCGTTTCCCAGTTCCATGATCCTGACCAACGCCCACGCCCGATGCTGACTTTCCTCCTGCTTGGTCCAATGGTCCAATGCTTGGTAAATTTCCTTCTAGTTCGCGCTGAACTGAACAGGCGCGATTCCTGTGCCAATTACCAACTTTCTCATATTTTACCTCCCTCCCCCAAAAAAAAAAGTTACTGTGGCCTCACATCAGGCCCAAAGCCAACGCCCCAACCAATCAGAAATCATGTCCTTTGGGACAGAATAACCGCATCCAAAATAACAAACCCCTCCCAAAATGAAAGGATCCAGCGCAGTCCACCAGAATTTCTCAGCCCTTACTGCCCTTACTAACAAAATCTAGAGAAAAAAAGCACCATGTGTTTGATAATGCCAGGCATGTTCCCATTATATATATATATATATCCCGGTTAATTGTAATCATCAACGGACCATCATTCTTTAGAATTAATCCAATAATTTAAATAGCACTTGTATCCCCAATCATATCCCCGTTATTCCTAACCAATGCCCATCATTATCATATCCCCATCATGTGTACCCTTCGGCAATCACCTCTGGTAATCAATCCTGACAATTGAAAACGCACCATTTGTAGATGATTTTCCTGTTAAAACAAATCTCCATTTATAATCTATGGATGACTGTCACCGATTTTCCAACAATCTTCATGATTGTCCCATGGTTTTCCCATGAGTTTCCCATTTAAACATCCGTTTGTAGATAATTTTCCATAGCCACGATTACCAGAGGATACTTTGCTTCAAACCACCTGGGGCCCGCTCCTCGATCTGCGGCTGCGAATCCTGTAGCAGGCGGTAGCATTGCTTGTACAGCGCCTGAGACGATCCGCAACAGGGAGCCTCTTGGAATCGTGGTGATTGAATGGTATATAGTGCCAAGGTGGGATTAATAAAACCCCCTAGTAATGGTTAATGTCAACCACTATTTGGGGAATCCTCCATGATTAATAAACCATGGTTTATTAATCCCACCTTGACATTAAGTGGGTTTGACTTGACCAGCAAAAAAAATGTTTTTGATGGGGATATTATGGGGGTAGATGGAATATTCATAGGATGTTAATGGAATATTTAGCAATAACCCCCCAAATAACTTAACATAGCCAGCCATGGTCATGGAAATATTAGGTAAATCATCGAAACAAATGGGTCATCCAATCCGTGGCAAAATGTTAAATTGCCAGAGTCTATCCACAGATTTCCATCTCCAAACAGCATTCCTAGCACTGACCTTTGATGTGACAAAAGAATATAACAGATTAATACAGATTACATAACCAAAGAGTCCAAAGAGAATCGTCCCCTAACACATGATGGTTCACGATGTGATGGGGTCCCACAGCGTTGGACATTGCCCTGGCTCATGGGGATTCCACCAGCCACAATACGTGGTGCCGAAACAGCAATCAGCATCACATGCCATAGCACTGGCACATCTGGTTTTGGTTGGTCACATACTTTACATTTAAATCATTATAAATCCATATGTTATACAGTTATACACCTTTTGTTGGCTACAGTAATATGGACTGGCTACCAAGACCCCAAAATGGATACAGTAGTTTCAAAGCCTCAAAAGGACAAACTCTGTGGACCAATGGTGGCACCCCATTCTTTCCGATTGCCGCATTCCCGTTCTTTGGTGGGTCATCATCCACCGGGGTAGCGCAAACTAATGGGGCACCCCCGGGTCAAACGACGGAGCCACGAGTTTTTGGACAAACCCCTTTCCATTCTACATTCCTGAGATCATCTTGAACTGTCACTTTTGATTGCAAAAAATCACCATTTTGGCTGCTCAAATCCCGAGTATTGGTGGTTAGATTGCTACCTTGGTTGGTGAAATCCCATGTTTGACGATTAGATGCTTGCAGTAGGTCCTTTGATCCCCATTTTTGCCGGCTAAGTCACAATTATAGGTGGTTAGGTCCAATAATTTCTTGTTGGTTGAATCCATTCTTGTTGCTTAAATCACGTTTAATCATGTTTAATCCGAATTGTTCATGGTAAAAAGTAATTCCCCATTGTCTCACCATGTTTGATGCTTAAATCCCCATTTTTGATGATAAAATCCAGCCTGTTTCATGGTGAAAAAATCCCCCGGCCGAGCGACGTCCGTCTCGGGCACCAAGGCTTTCATCTCCGAAAAGGCGAAGCCTAAGGACTTCCTTAGGGCTTTCACCATGCGAAAATGGCCGGGGATCAGCCAAGAACATTGAGATTTTACCAACAAAATTTTGGTTTTAAGGGAATCAAAATAGACTCCAACCAAAAAATTGTGCTTTAAGTATCTTTAAGTATCTTCAAGTAGTTCAAGGGAAAGAAAAACATTCGAAAACGGGATTGAAGCAACAAAGATTGGGATCGAACCGTTTCTAATGTGGATTTCACCCGTATAAAAAAATGGATTTTGATTTTCAGCAACTAAACTGAGATGCACTGGCAAAATCAATTAAAGCAACTAATAAATCATCTGTCCTTAGTGAATTGGGGAACAACTCTATCATAATTGCGCCCCACCTTTTAACATGTTCCAACATTTACCAGTCCAGTTTGAGGCAATATTCCATTTATTCCATTGTATAACATATTGTAACTCCCAGTTTCTACATTAAGGTATCCGCCAAATTCAGCCGCTCCTTTTTTGGCGACCGTTTCGGAGAAGGGGTCGCGGCAACGGCCTACAAATAAGCCGCGGTTGAGGCTACTGAAGCCGCGTTCCTTGAGATGTTGGGATCTTCGTAGGTGCAGCTATACCATGCACTTAGAAATGGAGGGTTCGGGTGCAACGCATCCAACCTTCATGAGATAGATCCTCGCATATCCTGGGGGTCAAAAACAAATGGTCAAGTCGACTGGAGATTTTTTTTGCACCTGTTTAATTTAAGGTGGACGGAGAGTTTTCCCTGCCAAGAAAATTACTTCCCAGGTTTGGGGTGGTGGCCACAATGACGGGACGCACCCGCTTATTAGGGGCATGGCGAACAAAAATGAGGAGAAAAAAGAAAAACTGCAAGGCCCTGGGCCAAGTAAGGGAAAAACAACCAGAAAATAATGCACAAGTCTGTGACATCACTCCAACCCTGCAGGCAAAACACTCACCAAATCTCACCAAAACTAAAACACTCAAAACCATACTTGGGTATTCTTTTTCAACTGGCGGTTTGATAGAGTTTCGGCACATCCCTATGATCAACCAATGTCAGAAAATGGGACTAGTGACTAGTCACCCCCTCTAATGTTCAATAAAGAGGATCACTGGGTGAAATGGAAGTACTAAACCTATCTCAAACTCACCACCCAACTCCTTCTGACAAACGAGCCTTGCAATATAATCGTCGAAAGAAATCCAAGCCTTCCATGTTGAATTCGATCTTCTAAGACTTCTTCTTGTCAAATTAGATCACTTCCACCTGATATCAACCACCCATCAGAAATACCTTGGTTTAGTACGGGGGGTTGCACATATTCCAACTTAGGCTGTGAATACTCTTAGGTCTTGAGGCTGGAGACCGAGAGACATCTCAAGGCCATTTACAATTCCGGCCGCTGTGAGGCCTGTGAAACCTGCCATGGAAAGTTCGGGTGCTTCTCAAAAGTGCGAGCCAGGCTGGCCCAGCATTTTAGATGAAAAGTGTGCTTCCAAAATCGTTCATAACAACTAGAAATCACATACAATTATGATATTATGATTATTATGATTATCTAACAACTAATCAGCAGCAAAATATCAAGAATGGCTGGACTGTCTGGGCACCACTTTTTTTAAATCGCCCTGAATTGGAAAACACCGGTGCCCCGAGCCGCAAAAGTCTCTGGGCGGTTGCCGGGTTTTTGAGGCCCTGCGGTCGGAATCTGCTCAAGGCATGCCAAAACTGTGAATTTCCATGGATTGGGAAACATCGATGACGAGGGGAATTTCACGGGAAAATCGCGGTTTCATGGTGATTTGAATGGGCAAATGATGGGGACATAGTGGGGACTTTACTATCACTGGATGATTTTCAGGGAAAATGTTCGGGAAACCATCTGATTTGTCTGGAAGTTTTTCGACTAAGATCTGAGATATTCCGAGATGCTTCACCCAGGTCGACTCGCCCTTGCAAGGACTTTGTCAACGCTGGTAGAAACTTCCCTGCATAGAAGTTACTGGCAGTGAAATTTGCATCTACAGAAAGGTGGTTCCAGAAATAGGGCATACACCCACCATTGGTTCACCTCCCCTTTTTTGGAACACGCTGCGCCACGTACTGCGATCAAAAATCAGCCCCTGCAAAATGCAGTAAGAAACTGGGAATTGGCCGTTTGCAAGTCCACCATTCACGGCATTCTCCCCTTTAAGACCACTGTTGCTAACGAAATCTTGCCTCTGCATCCAAGTTGGATTTAGGCAAACCCGACCGCATTGGCGCTGCGCAAAATAGAAGGTAATGGAGTTCGCTACGGGGAGCTGATGTTCATCAAATCTCCGGCAGATGAGCCAAGTGCAAAACGGGCTGGTGGTTTTCACCACTGCGTGAAGTTTGATTCGTCTTGTCCGGGCCTTTACCTACTGCGGCCTTTCAAAGCTTGGCTCATCCACAGAAACGTTGCAAGCTAGGCTCGCTTGGCTCACTTGCTCCGAGACACGCGCAGGGCCACTATCAACCCAAGGACTGCCACTGCACCAGTGATCCTCGGGAATGCTATGACAGCCCTGGTGTCTTGATTCCCAGGACATCTCTAAGTTGGCATCCGGAAATTGTTGAGGGCACCAAAAATTTGGCGGACAGGGGCTGCCAAATTAGGCCTGCCAAACTAGACCATGGAGATCTATGAATCAACTTGGCTAACGACTTTGTCGGCATTCTTGTTTTCCATCCGCCCCGAAAGTGAGCCAAAGCGGGGTATCTAGACATCAAACACTCTACAAACCTCGGAGACCTGGCCTTGGGATCTTATTTCCATGAGAAATGGTCAATTGGGTATACATAGTCATCAAAAGTGCTAGCATAAATTTGCAACAACAAGTGGGTTTTAACCTCTGGTCGATAATAGCTTATTACAGTATCTATAAATGGGCCGTGTTCATACTTTTCATCCATCTTCATCCATCTTCCATAGGAAAGTGTTAAATTACCAGCGGGGTAATGGAAACATGTGGTGATAAACCACAACTTTTTTGGGGTTGCCGCCAAGAGCACTGCAGCCAAGGCATCTTCGCTGCTTGCGGCTTGACAGCTGGTTGACAAGTGGTTGATTCTTCCTGGCGTTGGTCATCCCAGCCTGTGAAAAACTGAGGCTTTGCCATCAAAAATGGGAAGTCAACCAGTCAACCAGCAAAGAGATAGATTTATTAACCAAACCTGCATAAATGGAGATTTAACATGATTTGACCAGCAAGATCGGACTTATCCAGCCGGCATGTGCATGTTTACCGGCATGCATATGTACATGGTACTATTCTATAGCTATTGCAGTTCCAAGTCGGTTCTTAGTTGTTTTTATCATGTGTATTCTGCTAGTTGTTAGTTCCCTCCGTGTCCTGGCAGGATGGCCCAGGATGGCTGCAGAATTTGGCTGGTGAGGCACTGCTAAGGCCATGATTTAGAGTTGGTGTAAAGAGTGTAAAGAGTACAGTTGCCGAGTTTTGCAACTTTTTGAAGTCATAAAAAAATGAGTAGGAACCCACCAGCTCTTGTGAAAACCAGGCAATGGGGTATAAGCGCATAACCAAACGGTCAATATACGCTAGTTGTGGTATGTGTGTGTGTGCGTTGCTCATTAGGTTCTTCCGATAACCTGCACTTTCCCATCAGCATCACACAGGTCATTGCATATCCAAGCATGCAACGATCTCCGAGCACATATCGATCTCTTACAGGTCTACTATCTACCCTCTGGTAATCAAACCTGGCAATTGAAAGTCCACCATTTACATAGATGATGTTGCCATTTAACCTCCATCTATAGGTGATTTTCGATTGTCATGCGTGATGACCAGATGGTAACCATCAAACATGACCAAAAAAACTGGCGAACCTCAGTCGGTTTTCCAGTTTTTGCCACCTTCGGCTCAGGCTCGACAGACTTCTCGGTCGAAGACGGATGGCCCTCCGGCAGGGGCAGACCTGGCGACTGGTTTGCCCCTAACAAGTTGCGCTGCTTGCGGCCGTGCATTGCTGCCATGCAAATACCCTGAACAAATCCCTAATAAATCTTATTGTCAATATCCCATTGTATCATTATATATTGGAGATTTCTTAGGGTATGTACTGAAACTATGAATGACCCGAGCCTTGCGCCGCCAGGCTGGCGAAGGGACAGCCCGCCGCCTTCGCCGCGGAGTACGCCCTGGCTGCCTCGCTCGAGGCGGGCGCCGTCACGGGCGGTGGCACTGGGTTGGCCTGGTGCGGCGATGGGCGGTTCAGTGGCAGAAATGAATGAAACTGGCGGTTTTTCATAGGATTCCCCTAACAAAAATGGTGCAAAACCGTTTGAACTCACAAGTGTTTTCACGAGAATTCATGAACATGGCATTTAAGCCAGCAAAAACTGGATGATTTGTTGAAAAAATGCTTGAATGGATTCAAGCAACGAAAACGAAGATATCAATCAGGATATCTTTTAAAAAATTGCAAGACTATGTGTTGGGGGCAGTAGCCCGTCATTGAAAGGGCAAAGGACTGGCATTGACATTGCGAACATGTGTCACATTTACTTCCTAAACCTGGTGACTTCAACCAGCTGGAAACTGGGGATTCGAATCCAGAAATGAAACTCCATAGGTACAGATACAAATCATAAACACATATTTGTGTGTGATGCGGATTTGTTCGTCATCATCATCATCATCATCCCATGTTGTTGTAGGTTATACCGCATTTTTTGCTGGTTGAAACCCGATTGTCAGAGTTGAGTGTCCGTCCCCTGTCCCGCACCTCAAAGCCAGCCAGGGAATCGAGCTCCTGCGTGGCTGGGATGGAATGGGCGTATCCTATTTTCAGACAAGCCCGCATAAGATAGACGTATAATATAACTATACATATTCATAGGTATATTCATAAGTATTTACATAAATGTGTGTAGATTGTAGCTATATACAGTGGAAACTGAATGCCCCCACTTTTGGGGTTAGACCTCCACTTCATGGATCAAGCTCTACGAAGTAGGCGCTAATTCACAAATACCTGGATGGGATGAGCTACGGAACCCGAGCCAAAGTCCCCCATTCCTGGGCTTATCCTAGAAACCATGGGACCATACACAACACAAAACAAGACTGATTATAAGCACTATAAGCACTTGTTACAAGCATGACTCATCACAATCCCCGAAGCAGGAAACAAGGTATGGCTTATTGTTGCCCTTCCCGCAAAGGGGCCCATGACTATGCCTATTGACCACTTATCCTTGTTGGTCAAATACCCCCATCCTTGGATATGTTTGGTTGTTCACCCTCCATACTTTCTTTTCAATATCGCCCGCTTACCAATCCCTCCCCCAATCTCAAGTACCCCCAAAACATCCCTAAGCGACAGCCTGCTGGAAAAATTTTAAATCCCTTCATTCGTGGGATCGTGGGGTGGGCATTTCATAGGGGATATGGGATCCTTAGTCCATTGAGATTCGATTAAGCCGTTCGAATCCCACCCCGTTTTTTAGGCACAGCATCTCCTACATCCACATTTGGACGCAGCCTGGAAGATGCGCGTGTTGAGAAAGAAGGCATAGTTCGCCTCCTCTACCATGCCTCAAGGCATAGAGACGGCCGGTGGGTATCTAGGTCATCTATGGTTCCAATGGACTAATAGTGGTTATGGCTATCTATAGTTATCTATGGTTATGTATAGTTATTTAACTGGGAAATAATGGCCAATAATGGTGAATCATTGACAATAGTGGATTCTGAATGGGATATTTAAATGTGAATTATCCTCCAGCATTCAAAGGTGGCTTGCTGGAAAAAACAGAGTTCCATGATTTTCCCAGTCCAAACCTCCGTTTATATTCTATCAGGGCCCCAAATCACGAGACCAGAATGTCTATGGTTTTCGGGCGCCAGAAACGACGCCGCAGCCGCATGACTTGCAGACGCGCGCCAGTTTGCANCTATCAGGGCCCCAAATCACGAGACCAGAATGTCTATGGTTTTCGGGCGCCAGAAACGACGCCGCAGCCGCATGACTTGCAGACGCGCGCCAGTTTGCAACTTTGGCCCGGAGGGTTGTTGCTGCTGTCGTTATTAAGGCTCTCGGAGTGGAGACCAC